>APFE030390936.1:0-14799 GCA_000404065.3 Pinus taeda | reverse complement strand
AGGGATAAAGCCCTCCTTCAAAGGGATAGCTCCTCTTATCAAGGGATTAGCTCCTTCTCTTTTGGGATGCATGAACCACCTTGGAGCGAACAATCCACGTCAAAATTCCTTCTAGAATCGTCTAGAATTAACCCAAAGTGAGTTCTTTAAAGTAAACTTGCGCCTTTTTGACTTTCACAGGGGTACGCACCCACCCCTTTACAGACAGAGCGTGCAGATACGCAGGTAAAATGAACAAAGGGTGCTGGCCCGCAGGCAAAAGTGAGAGAAAGTGCGGAACCAGAGCTTTATTGATTTTTAAAGTCTTTCTCTCATTTTCAAAGCTTGACATGAAGAGCTGAGGTCTGAGACTTGCTTAGGAGGACAATATAAGTGATGATAGACCCATACTGACTGCAAATAGTCATGGTGACGATATTTTTGTGTAACAAAGAGCTATAATATCCTACTCCTCTTTCATATCCTCTAATCTATCTAAGATAATGAATATCTTCATTGATGATTAAGTTGTTTTTGTTGTATATCTACTTCGATATAACAAAGAAAGCTAGAGGGATCAATCAACAGAGGTAGAGACAGAAGCACATCCTTTAAGATTTAAGAATGTCTTTTAAGTAATACAATAGAGATGTTATGGAAATAAGGTAGTGTAATCAGTACTATTAACCTCATACTTATAAAAATACCTTTTAAGTAATACGATAGAGATGTTATGGAAAGAAGGTAGTGTAATCAGTACTAGTAACCTCATACTTATATCATGTGTTGTGTGATCTATTAGCTAAACCAGTTTTATTACCATAGTAGGAACAATTGACCTAAGCTTAACTCGATTTGCAATATGTACTAGGTCCATATCCAAGATAATCATCTTATAGTTATCACTCACACATTACTTAGTAGTTATAGATAATACGTAACTTGATATGGTGACTCAACCTATGGAATTGAAACCGTACTAGTAACATGAGAAAGCTTAACACGTCTAGTATTCATTGTATAGGTTAAACTAAGCCTCTATGTATCTTAGCTTCATGTTAGTTATTCCTGTAAGATTAGGACATCAACCCTTGAATAGAAGCAAGTACCAATAGTGTTGATAAATAGAATGGGTTTAGTACTAGGTGATAATCATACATAAGAGCTTAGCTAAAACATGTCATTACTCTTCTATATCACTTTCCATGTCATGTTGAAACCAATGATTTAATGGTAATACTAGTAATACACGCTTATAAATATGTAAGTGTAATTGATATACTTATCCTAACCAATCAGTCTAAGTGAATCCGTAATCAAATATGAGAAGTGGTCTGTACACGAGCTAATCAATAGCAACACTAATGAGTGATCAAAGCTTAGTAGTATAAATAAGCATATGAGTGAGTGCAATAGATATGGAGATCACTATGAGTGCAATCAATATAAGCAACTGTATTTACAAGTAATAACAAGGTACTAGTTATGGGAATGTGTACACTGGTAAAAAAAATACCAATATAGTGAATCAATCTTAGTTCAATGGTATTTAGAGTACTAGATACTTTGAATACTGGTGGTTAATCATATATGAATCTTATCTTAGTTGAATCTGCTTGGTTATCTAAGCTCATACCTATTACCCATATCAAACATGATGAAATGTCATACCACAATTGCTAGTAACTAAGTGTGATTATGGATATGTTGTTTCGATAATTCAAATTAATGATAGATTTAACCTAGTATGCACACTATCTCTGTTTATTCATGTTACTATGTTTACATAGATTAGACTCTCTTAAATCATTATTCTTACTTCTACTACTTATGTTTGAATAGACGTAATATATAGAATCTCCATAACACTTATAAAGGTAAGCTATAAGTAATGGTAAAATAAGAGCAGATCACGTATTACTACTAGTCCTAAGCTCATCTTAAACAATAAGCTCAAAGCAGATGAAGAAGCCATAACCTAGCATAAGTAATACAAGTACAAACTGTCATATCATATATGATATAAGTAGAACCAACTTCCTTTGTGATAAGATGAATTTGATACAAGAGATATGGTATTCATACTAACCAGTAACACTTACCTATTATTATTGTAATATCAAAGGAATAGATACGTTAATAATAGTTATATTTGATGCATGTACTCTAAGTATTTGAGCTAGCCCATACATCACAATATTTGACATAAGAAAATGATCTGATTCCAATACAAAGTAAGGGTTACGAGTAGTGCTATTCATTACTAGTTTCTTGTTTCTTTCATCACTAGTATCTCCATTGAATGCTTGTAAAAGTTCAGTACTTGTTGATACTCCAATGATGTTACCAATACTTGATACTAACGGGAAATCACTATACTTAAGCAAATGTTTTGTAAACTAAGCTCGTACATGACGATTAGTCTCATGCTTCATTGTGATTGATTAACCTTATGATGGGAAAGAGTTATGTATACATTACAACTCATATTACGGAATATCTTGTTCTTTGATGCTTACTTTTTGATAAAGGGCAGCTTATGATACCATTACTATCATATATTCCCTTAATTACGTGGATTAAGCTGGAAACAATAGACCTTATGTTCACTATTGCTTATGTTGAGCTTATAATTTGTTTCACTAACAAGAAGCTTGTATAGTAATAACATTCTATGATTGATTACGAGAATAGTGTATACAAGGGTATGATTTTTTCCCTGAAAGAAAATTCATAATTTCATTGGGTGAAATTACATGCTGTAGATGCCCATTGGCATATGCTCTATCGTGGCTGTCTATCCACTGTTATAACTTAGTATTTACAATGAGACCCCTAAGGGTGTGCTATACAGGTCCATGACCACAATAAAAGATAAAAAATTCACCCTCGTGGGTGTGTATCTGTTGTGCATATATACATACATTAGCTCATAAATATAACAATTATACAAAATTTTAAACAAAAAAGCTAAAAATTAGGGGCTGTTGCCCCTCTGTAGTCTCCCGTCAATGTATGGCCTGTGGAAGTAGTGATAGGTTCTTGCAGGAGTATGTTCTGCGATCATCCGCTCTCCTAGAGGGCGATGCATCACTTCTTTTGATAGCCTGTCTGCAATTTCATTTCGTTCCTTGTAGATATGAGAGAAAGAAATCTGATCAAAAAATGTTTTGAAAAAAACAATTTCGTCCATAATAGATCTCAAAGAGTATGCATTACAAACAACTGTGTTGTTAAACCAATAAGTCACAATCTTAGAGTCCCCAAAAATTTGAATATTCCTGCATTGTTGAAGGATGGAAAAGTAAATCAGGTGGTAAAATGATATCAGTTCAACATGATTATTTGTGCCTTGTTCCAATCCCATGCTAATCTGGAAATAGTGTGTTTCTGTGAGGTAGAAGCATATGCCCCCCCCACAGCCATGCTGCTGAGCAACACCATCAAAATATGCCCAAGGTATTGTTTTATTTATCTGTTCCTGTCTAATATTCCTGGGTCTTTTTTTACATTTATCATTTGGTATTTTTTCAAATGCAGTGTAGATTTTCGGAGGGACCAGGCTCTAGTTTACCGGCTTGTCTTAAAAAATTATGATGTTTCGCTTGAGCCAGATGTGCCATGAGACCAGGAGGGGAAGATTTCTTGTCTTTTCTGTGGCAATACCCCACCAGCTGTCCCATGCTGTTATGATATCAACACCCTGCCAAATCATGTTCAGATTTAGGGTTTGAAGAACTTGTATCCATATGTTCCTAGTGGTCGGACATGAGAGAAAGAGGTGCTGGGTCGATTCCTCCTCCTGGTGGTAGAGTACACACCAGGTAGGTCCCAGAAAGGCCCTCTTTTTTAAATAGGATCCACTGGGGATCTTATTTTCGAGAATATTCCACATCAACATTTTGGTGTGCAGTGGGGATTTTAATTTCCAAATGGATACCCACCAACTCCTTAAGGCCTCCGGTTTGGAATCTGCAATAATGATATCGTATCCCTGCTTGGAAGAATAGTGTCCAGTTTTTGAGTGAGCCCATATGAGTTCATCAGCCTCATTTTTTAGTCTGACATGTGATTTTGAGAGTCCCTGAATGTAGTTTTGTCATGTTCTGTTCCATTCATTGGGGATGTTCCAGTTTTGTCCAGACAACCATGCTTGTGTGAGAAAAGTGGTGTTTTGTTGATCTCCAATCTGTTCAATATACTTAACGCCTCTGCTGTTTAAGTGATTAATCAGCCCAATTGGAAGCTGATGAGAGTTCCCACTACCAGTCCAGGGATCAATTCCAATGCGTACTAAGGCTCCATTTCCAATTTTCCATAATAGTCCATCCTTGATAATGGGAAGAGTATTAAGTATGGCCCTCCAGATCACCGAAATGCATTTTCTATTCCAAGATGGACTTCTAATCTAGTCAATGATAGTTGAAGGCCAAATGTATTTCTGTAAGATAACCTCAGACCAGAGACTTTTTTGCTTTAGTAATAACTAGCTCTGTTTTGCAGCCAAGGCTTGTGCAAATGTAGGAAGTAGTTTAAGTCCCCAACCTCCCCGTTTTTTTGGAGTGTCTATTCTGATCCATTTGACCCAGGCAAATGTTTTTCCCTCCTTTCTTCTGTTCCAAAGAAATTTACAACAGATTTGTTGAATTCTATGGAGTACCCCTCTTGGAATCCAGGCCAGTGACATCCAATATACAGGGGTGGCTTCTAGGACTGATTTGATAAGTATTAGTCTTACTGCCCTAGAAAGGAACCTGTGACACCATCAATTTATTCTTTTCTCCACTTTTGTGATAAGCCAGGTCCAATCAACGATTTGGTACCCATCAGGTTTAAGCCTGAAACTCAGATATTTAAGCCCCTCCTTAAGCTCAATAACATGAAATGGAAATTTTTGTAGGGAGAGTTGTGATTCCTGTTGTGTACAATCAGATAATGAGATGGTGGATTTATCACGGTTAATTTCCATTCCTGTTGCTCTGCAGAAGAGATTTAGAATCTCATAAAATGTTGTGGTGTCCAGAACACTACCACTCAAGAATATTAATATGTCATCCACAAAGAGTAGATGAGTCAGATTGAAGTGATCCCAATTTTTAGTCCTCTGAGACCCCCTCTTCTTTTTTCAGAATCAATCAACCGGCTCAATCCTTCCATAACTAAGAGGAATAGTAACGGTGATAATGGGCATCCTTTCCTTATTCCTCCGTCAATATGAAAGGATGTAGTGGCCAGAGGAAAACCCAAATGTGTGATTATCATTCTGATGTATAACCAGCTCACTTTGTCGAATGCCTTTGATAGATCAATTTTGAGGGTAACTCCCTTGAGTTTTTTGAGCTTAATGGAGTGTAGGGATTCCTGGGCAGAGCCAATAGCATCCTGAATGTGTCTATGGTGGAGGAAAGCAAATTGCTCCTGAGAGATATGGTTGGATAAAATGGGCTTTATGCGGTTGGCTATGATTTTGGAGATAATTTTATATAGGCAGTTGCAAAGTGAGATAGGGCAGAAGTCATTAAAAGAGGCTGGTGAGTCGGTTTTAAGGATCAAGGCCAAGTAGGTGAAGTTTAGGGGGGGATGGATGTGCCCAATAGTTGTACTTTCTTCAATGACCTCCAGTAGGTCCTGTCCCAGTAGATCCAGAAATGCAGTGTAGAATTCAACGGCCAGCCATCCAGACCAGGACTTTTTTCCTTCTTGAACCATTTTAGTGTGCCCCCCAATTCCTCCATTGTGACAGGTTGTAGTAGGTCTTCCGCTTCATCCAGGTCAACAAAACTAGGGAAGTGTCCAGCCAAGTTAATGATGTCCAGGAGAGTGATGGTTGCCGGGGCTGTGAATTGATTTTTGAAATGAGTGTTCCCCATCCTGGCTAATTGTGTGTGGGTGGAGGCCCATCCATCTTGTTCGTAAGGCAGCTGCCAAATGGTGTTAGAGGCCTTCCTACCATTGGCAAAATTGTGGAAAAACTTAGTGTTTCCATCTCCAGCTTGGAGCCATATAGCCCTACTTTTTAGCCCCCACTGCTCTTCCTTTTCAAGTAGAATCTTTGCCTTTTGATTTTCTAGATTCATTAGTTGGAGTTTTGTGTCATTTGTTAAGTAACCAAGCCCCTTTTCATCTGTGAGTTGGCTATCTGCATTTCGATATCCTTCAGGTTCTGTTCATCTCTCAATTTTTTCTTTTTGGACCATTCCTCTGTGATAGTCCTGAGTTTTTTTAGACGACCACAAAAATCTACTGCCATTCTCTGCTCCCTGAGAGGGGGTTGTGCCCGCCAATATTCTGTTACCAAGTTGATATATTCTGGGTCTTTTAGGAATCCAGAAAAGAATTTGAAGGGGGCATGAGGCTTTTTAGAGGGGCCAGAGATTTGCAGATATAGGGGGAGGTGATCAGATAGACCTCCAGTTCCAACCCATTGCCTGTATAGGGGAAGGGTATGGAGAAGTTCTTCATGTATCAAAAAGTGATCCAGTCTCTGACCTAGGGTAGCCTCACTAGTCCTTCTGTTATGCCATGTGGGCATTTTCTTATTCATGGGAACATCAACGAGTTTGAATGTATCCGGTAGTGTGCTCATCTAGTCCAATATAGGGTCGATCTGTGAGTGATGGCCCCATGATTCCTCCATTCCCAATGAAAAGTTTAAATCTCCACCGATAATGGTGGTACCTGTGATAAGAGAATGGTCCAACATGGTGTGCCAAAACTCAAGTCTGTTCTGGTTAGGAGCATATATATTAATCACTTTTAACAGGATCCCTAGTTCACTCGCAAATATATCCATACCAATGAAAACCAAACCGCCCCAAGATGAAATATGCTTGACAGTTTTAGGGTTGATTCTAATAGCAAGACCCCCCGATCTGCCAACCGCATCTAATCCCTGGAAATACCAGCCTGGTAGGATAGAGTGTAGGGTTCTGGATATGATGTCAGATGTGCCAAGGGTTTCCTGGAGGAGAAGGATGTCACAGTTGGAATTGTGTAAAAGACATTTCAGAGCCAATCTCTTTTTGGGGTTGGCTAGTCCCCTGCAGTTGTAGGAGAGCCAGATCATGGGGAAACAGGGATAAAGGGCTCAATTTCTCTAAGTGCCCTTTCAATAGTGGATTGTCGACCCCTCGCTACATCAGCCACTGCCGTCCTGATGGCTGTTTTGATCTTGGATGGGCGCCCTCTGGTGGGCTTTCTTTTGGTCATTTCAGGGGAGTGGCCCAAACCAAGTTGTGGTGTAATATGCCGTGATTTGGATCTGAGGTTGTAGGGATGAGATCCCGCCCCAGAAGGGGAGGATGTAAATGAGGAGGGTGTGAAATTACCCCGGAGAGAGGTAGGTGTAGTAGAGAATGTGGGGGGAAGGGGAATAATGGTGCAAGAGATGGTGGGGATAGAACAGAGGGAGGTGGTAGGAGGTGTCATTGGTGTATGCAATGAAGTAATTATAACATCTGATAAAAATACAAAGGTTATGGGAATACATTCATTACCCGGATGAGGAGTCGTTCCCGCAACATATTTGGAGCATGTACGAGGAGGAGAGGGAGGAGTCTTTCACTGATTTTTTGCCTTCTGTGTAGCCCTAACTACAGCCTCTCGTGGTGCCTATCCTTGTTGCTGGTCACCCATGTTCTGCTCCTTTGAGATATGATGTTTAGCCCCACGAGAGGTCTCTGTGGTCGACGATGAAAGTAGTAGATAGTCCTTATATAGGTGACCCACTTTGTGGCACCTCCTACATCAGAATGGGACTCCTTCATAGTCTAGGAGCTGTCTACGAGAGAAATGTTTCCTGTGTAATGTGATCTTTTCTTCAAGTCCCTCCTTGGTATCAAGGTGGACCAGAATCCTTGCCATGGTCATAATTCCGGTCCTTTCATAGGACTGATCGTGCTCAAGGTAAGTCCCCAGTGCGTCACCAATGTGTTTGAATACCTGGGGGGTCCAGAACTGCATGGGCAAACCAGGAAGTTTGACCCAAATAGATCCTGCCCCCAACTATTCACGCTTCGGATCGAAGAGAGGATCCCATCTCTTGAGTAGTACAGGAGCTAACTCTATATGCTGGTAGTGTGATAGTATCCATTCCGTGTACTCCTACCTATGAAAGCCGAGGGAAAACCAACCTCTGGAAAAAACCCTAATAACAGGGAGTTCTTTCAACAGAGAACCCCAAATTTCCATGGTCCATTGACGCAGACGCTCCACCGAATAGTTCTTGCCACAAACTCGCCCAACAAGAACCTTCCTCGCCGTGTCCAATGCGTCTGCCATAGGAACGTCTTCGCCAAAGGTCATGTTTATGTCTGTGTCCACCACTTTGAGGTATCGACCCTTTTTGGGCTTGTCCGTGCAACGTCCCATAGGGTGTTCTCTAAGTAAACTTCTGCACGCTTCTGAGGATCTCTGTGGGGTAGATAATGCAGGTCGAGGGTTTGGTATGGGTGAGCTGAAGCATCCAGATCTTATCGGTGAGTGAGGGTTGTAACTACACGAGCCCAGGTGCATGAAGGATTGAGCAGGGTGCAAGGGGTTTGAAGGACCAGCCGGAGCGAGTGAGTAGGAAGGTGTGTTTAGAGGCATGGAATGGTGCGGAAAATGAGTCAGGGGAGAGTTGAAGGTGGGCGAGGCTTGTAGACTGGTGCCGAGTAGGTTCAAGGTAGCCGGTGAGAGTGGAGGGCATTCCAGTCCGGGGATGTCTTCAATGTTGACAGCAGGGGGGAGCCATTTTCCGATGGAGGGTGTGTGTTGCGGTGTCTGTAGTGCAGCTATCGTCCGAGGAGCTTTTGTCTACCAAGGGCCAGTTTCAGGGCCAGCTTGATGTGCCCAAATCTCTTGTTCGGGCATTGGGTCCTCCTCATAGTCCACGAGGTCTTCTTCTACCATTGCTAACCAACAGTTATCTGACCTCCGTATAACCAGGGGAGGGTAGTCTACTGTGAAAACGGAGTTCGCTAAAATGACGGGCAGTAACCCAAAATGAAAACAACAACCGACAAACCTGTTATGGTCACGAGGTCAAACAAATATTGTATTTCATAAATGCGGTCAAAACCGCATAGTTAAACCTCCAGCGAAAACGATTGCCATTGCGGCGGGTTATAGGTCCAGGTCTCCATGGTGACCTAGGGTTCCGCCATTGCTCCAAGGGTATGATATAATAACCATTTAACCTATTTCTTGTTTCTTGTATTGAATTATCTCTACTTAGCTTGTTCATCTTGATTTGATCTATCCATGGGTAATGGTAAAAAACACTACCAACTCAACTCTCTATTAGCAGACAGGTTTATGTAATCCTCCCGGTGCTCAACACTAAATATTATACAGTTGATCCAAGGTACCTTCATCCAACACCTCTTCTATCTTTTCCACAAATCGCTCACCCTGCATTGGATATAATGGCTAGATGACCTTACGACCCTCTTTCTCTAATGACATCCACCATTGCTTCAAATTGAGCATAGTGTAATTATCAAATGCCCAGCTGGTGCCATTATTTAGATTGCATGCAAACAAAGTTGATTTCTTGAACATAATATATAATAGATTATGTTTTACTAATTAACCATGGATGTGATCCCTCACAGGAAATTCAAAGTGACACTAATTTCACACAAATTAGATGGGATTATGGTTCAAAATGTTAGTAGTTCTGAGATTGTGACATCTTACTTGTGACAACTTGCTTGGGATTTTGGTTCAAAATGTCCTAGAGAGTGCTAGATCTAGTTTTCAGGGTTGTATTTTTCATTTTTAGGCAATGTTATGGGTTCTGGAACAGAGTGTAGTAATACCCATTAAAATGTCTTGGAGAGAAATAGTACAATGATTATCAAATAGGAATAAGCATACGTAGCTTCAATAGGAGCAGGAGATCTAGAGCAAGTAGCTTAGCTAGTACCAGTATATCTGGCAGAAGTATATCCTATAGCAGCATATCCACCAGTACCAGTTGGATTATAGAACATAGGTGAACAAAAACCAGTCCACAAAATTCTTAACCATGTAGTTAATCTATGTATTGCTTTCTGACAAACTAGATTCCTATTTATTTGTGCTGATAAGTATTGCTACGCTACAATTTATATTTATCTACACGTGATATTGGGCATACTTTGATGATTGATCATGTACTTTTCGTTTTTGAGAAGGATGTTGGGTTGTCACTTCAAGCTATGTTGGACAAAAATGCTGATGATGGAGAAGGAAAGGTTGATGAACAAGAGGAAAGAAAGTATTTAGGGACAAAACAACTAGAATTTAGAGCAGTTCTGAAGATTGAAGTAGGTGTTGGAATGGAAACTATTTTTGCAGACCCATTTTTAGATGCCATTGATCTGTTCTCTCTTGTTTCAGGCATTTCTTCGTATTCCTTTTTGCATCTCCTTTGCAATGAACTTCAGTGAGGCTATGTCATCCTTATGTTTTCCAGCAAGAAGAGTAAACAACACCTTTCCTTTGCACCACATAGTTTTGATCTCATTTATTAGCTAATAATTAGGTGATCTTACATACAAAAATATTACATGGAATTCACCATAAAATTGAAAGCATCATGAAATCCATCAGGTGATCTTATATATAGAAACATCACATGAAATTCACCATAAAATCAAAAGCATCATGAAATCCATCATAAATTGCAGAGAAAACATGATGAACTTGAAACCAAATTCTTTGAGGAAACAACAACGTTGGAGCTAGTGGTGAGATACTACTTAGTGAGATAGTGATGGGTTCTCTCATACACATCGGGCTCTTGCAGTTGCTATGGTGACTAGTGCTACTAATGGTTCTGAGTCAGCAAGTGGATGAACTCTTCGCTGTTGCTAGTGGTCCACTTTTCATGAACAACACACATCACCCAGTGTCAAAGTTTTTTATTTTAGATTATATTTGCAATCTAAATAACTAGATGTTTACTACCAGCCTGCATATTTGTTCTACTCTTGGCAGGGACTTGCTGCTCTGTAGGTCCCCTTGTCATTAATATTCTTTCCTTTCGGTAGTAATTTCAAAAAGGGCATTTTAATCGTGTTTCTATTTGTATAGGATATATAAAACAAAAACATGAAGATCAAATGAAAAAGAAAAAGTAATATAATTTTTATGTCTAATATTTATATATGAAATAAATAATTAAATGGATTAGCACGTAAACAAAACAATTAATTGATTTAGTATAATAACTTAAAAGATAAAATAGAAAGAAAAACTATAATTTATTTAAAATTTATTAAATATATAGTGACAATACATTCTTAATCTTAACTATGAAATTAACTCATTATTTTATTAGATATAGAGGGCATCAAATTTGAGATTGTAAAATCTAAGTTATGGGTCTCTAATTGACTTATTTCCCATAATATGTCACTTACACTCACAATTTACAAAGATAAAAAAATGTGAGCAACATGAAAAATGCCCCCAATATCATAGACCCTTATAACACGAAGCCAACAAATTTTATTATAATGAAATGTGCTTCACAATCTCTCTCTGAATTTTGGAAACTTAATAGCATGAAAGTTCTTGATTCTTTGTCGTCTTGCTAAGCTCTCTCTTCTTATAGACTAGATTGACCTAATAGTTGGTACTAACTAATCCTATATTTCTTAGGGATTAGTTGGTTCTTTTAGGAAGACTACTTTGCTTTGAGCGACAAAATCAACAAGCATTATGTTGAGCAACCAAAAAATAATTAGCTTTCATTTTTACCAAATTATATCTCTAGAACACATCCCCTTTTAGGGCTAGCAAGGTGGCCTCATTTGCTACGAAGTCTATTATATCAATTGCACTAGTGGCTATGGTGTGGCAAGACACTAAAGTGACATTTGGGCTACCAGATAAATATTCTAGGGTCATTCTTAATGTGGGGCTTATTACTGTTGGGTGTGGAGCCTGATTATATTATTGATTCAAAGCTCTTGTTTTAGTCGTGTTTGGATCCTAGTCCCTGGCGAGGGGATGTGGGGGGATTCCCCCCCCACTATTGCTATCAGGGGGTTTGAAGCACCCTTTTAGCCCTCCGTTGGTAGGGGTTCAGGGGCAACACCCCTGAAAGAAAAATTTAGAGAAAAAATTCCTTGTAAAATATTGTAATTACATAGTGATTCTTGGCCATACATTATGCAAAGGATCCGATGATAGAAGTTCTGCTAATTTAGGGTTTTTTTTCCCTAAAAGGAAACCCTCAATTTATATGAGGGAATTGTATTGTGGCTATATATAATTATGTGTGAGAAAAAAAGAGAGAAGACTGCGTGAGAGCAAAAAGGAAGTTATAGTGGATTCACTATAGGTTGTATCCCTTTAGTTTTCTAGATAATATAAAAGGAAGGATTCATTGTTTCTCCATGGACGTAGTCCAAATTGGGTGAACGATGCATATGTGTCTCTATTTTTTTATGCTTTTCTGTGATTCCGATATTTTTTGTTTCTTTGCTCTATTGTTTAATTTGTAACAATCACTGCAAAATCTAGTAGCCTAGTGTAAAGCCTCATTAGGCACTCTAGGTTTAGAGCAACAATAAGTTCAATGCCATTCTAACCTTAGTGGTTGTTCTTTCACTATTTTGTGGATGGATGTTATGCTCACAAGGAAGGATTTTTCAATATGCCTCAAAGATCAAGTAACCCAAGGATTCCCAAGCTAAATACCTTTCAAATAACATATTAATTTAAACACACAAGAAGTGTATTTAATAAAGTAAGGTTTCAAGTGAAAATGACATGGTAAGTTCAAGGGACTTATTAGCTATGTTTAGATGGTTGAGACAAGTCCTAAAGATGATCAAAACAGTTTCACAGATGTTATCATTAATCAAAAAATTATTGCTATAAATTAGGGTTTAAGATAGACACACATTACAACATGCAAAATTTACGACAACAATGATAAATAGTCCATAAAAGATGTTTATCAACAAAATATCAAAGAATATTAAATATGTAAAGTAGAAAAAGGTTACCACAAAGCTATCAATGGGTGTAAATGCACAAAACCCTAGACATCATCCCAAGAATTATAGCTATAAAATTGATGAAATGATATTTTTTCTCTTTTCATTTTAGCATATATGCAAACCCTAGCTCTAGAACAATAACATATAAGTTGATTTAATCTATTAAATGCATATCTTGTGAAACCCCAACCTTAGTTTACCATAAAAAAGATAAAGAAATCAAATTTATAAGATCAGCACACATAGACTAGTGCCTTTCATCAATTGCATATATGGATTCAAAAAGGAGAGATCAAAGGTGGAAGATGTTGAATGGAGAGACAGATGGATAAGAGAACCTCTAATAAAATCCTAGCAAGTTTTAATAAGAGGAGATTTAAAGTCAAAGAATGAAACTCAAGTTTTCTTGATGGATAGTTTGTGACAAATCTTGCATATGGAGATATGAGAGTTAATGAAAGATACCATTACCATGAAGGCTCAATCAAACCTAAGTTTACAATATTAGAAAAATGGAAGAAATACTCACAATAAACTTGTACCATTCACCAAAATCATTGCTTCATAAATACAAGAAAGTTGATTTGTGCAATATAATCTTCTCCAAAACAATTTGCTATCTGGTAATCCATTGTTTCCAAGAGAGAAAAAACTAGTGCGCACTCATTTTAGAAGAAAAATAAATGTATGACAATGATCCAAGACAATTTAACTTCCCTCAGAGAAACTCAAACAAATTTAAACTATTTTATTATAATGATTCATGATTAGGGGTAATTTATTTTTGAAATAAATATTATTCAATGAAAATTATTATCGTTAAAAATAAAGCATTACATTGAAAATTTATTTCATGCCAAAACACAGGGAAGCAATGTAGAAGATTAAAGATATGTCATAGATGCTTTAAAGGAAGCTGTAGTGTTCGATGTTTTAACCTCATCGATGCATGTAAAACGGATACTTAAAGAAAAACAAACAAATCAATGTATAATTAGTACACTAAGAAAAAAAAGGCACTTGTTTTACAGGGAGACTCATGGATAATAAGCAATCTTTAAGGAGAGGGCGTGAAAATTATTTACATACGGAAAAATTAAAAACACTGTATTCTTTTATAGATAAGCAGTAGTCTGAGAGCATCAAAATGATTTGTTAATTGTATTATTCAAATTATAATATTTGCCCGTGTAGTGCGATGAGCCTCGAAAAAACTAATATAATATTCGCCCGACTTTCTTTATGGCTTGCAATGGGATGAGCTGCGAATGGCAACTTTATTCTAGAAATATATAGAGATTTAAATTATTTTTTAATGAAATTTTTGAATGAATAAATAGCAATTGAAATAAATTTATTGTTAT
The DNA here is from genome assembly GCA_000404065.3 of Pinus taeda. Taxonomy (NCBI): domain Eukaryota; kingdom Viridiplantae; phylum Streptophyta; class Pinopsida; order Pinales; family Pinaceae; genus Pinus; species Pinus taeda. The sequence continues at coordinate 476 of APFE030390936.1, read as the reverse complement.
TATTATATTAATATGTGTGTCTATTTTGAATTAAGATTTTTAAATTTTAATTTAATTATTGATAGTTGAGTTGAGATTTCTGTGATCCATATTAATTTTCTGAGAGATTTTTCGGCGTACATCACAAGAAATTTTATTTGTTGACGCGTTTCGAACCAACTAGTGTGGTTTATCGTTAGGACAAGCTGAATGAGCAGATCAGGCATTGCATGTTAAATAAGAAATTTTATTTGTTGACGCGTTTCGAACCAACTAGTGTGGTTCATCGTCAGGACAAGCTGAATGAGCAGATCAAGCATTGCATGTTAAATAAATAGAGCAGAAACTCCAACGACTAAAAAATAGCTATATTGGCAACGGCTAGATTTCACTGATTAGTTAGGACCGGATTAGGGTTATAACCATTATTTAATTAAAAAAGGAACCATGGTTAGTTAAATGGACCATTTTTAACCATCTATAATTATAAATAAATA
>APFE030390931.1:0-35956 GCA_000404065.3 Pinus taeda | reverse complement strand
AACCCCGTACAGAAATTACCTGCATACGAATTCTAAATCACAGGAAAAAAAAAATGCGAGAGCATAACACATAAAACCCATATACACAGAGATTTCCCACTGGATCTCAAAACCGAGACTACCAGCTTGATTTTTCATTATATTCCTTTCAATGTTACAATACATATTTATACATCCCGAAGCATCCAATACCATGGACCGAAAACCATCGCGTCCAAAACCATGGACCGAAAACCATAGGTAGGTTCGCCCAACCTAATATAGGGTCCAAAAAAAATTTTCTCGGGGCGCTGCCCCGAACCCCGTAGAGGGGGGTTACCCGCCCCCCTCAAATCCCCCGGACAAGGGGGGCTGCCGCCCCCACTGCGCAATCGGCGCAGCGAAGGGGGGTCTCCGTCCCCCTTCTAACCCCCCCGATTCACTACGTAGGTTAGTCGTGGAAAGAATATAACACAACCCAACAACTTGGGCATGGGTTGAGTCGAGACTTGACCACTTTTGACACATGAGCTGATAGATCTATGATCATGGGCAGCACATGGATAGATGAGACAGGTATATACTTATTTCTATGGAAGACTTGAGGGATGACACATTGCAGATATGATGGCGGTTGCTTCATAGACCTGAATGTGGCACATCGAGAGTTGGGTTCGATGAGATGATCTCTTCACTTTGAGGAGATGGATGTTTTGCAGATGGAAGATGTTGGGGTAGATGTGGCTGTTAGGCTGATTTCATACAGTACATTAGTGCCAAACATCATGGACAACATGTTGCACATGAGGACTACTTCATGGACCTGAGCATGGCTTACACTTGTATGGAGATGGATTTTTCATCGAGTTGAGGATGTGACGGGATGTTCTGAGAAACAACTGATGGTGGCATGAGGATGTGCATTCTCATGTTTGAGTGGGATAGTTGGATTAGCTACCCAACTAGTTCAGACATGGGGGTCGACATGTACAGAGATGTGTTAGCATTGTGTTGGAGTATCATGGCAGCAGTTCACATGATGACGACACATGATGAGGTCGACACTATATGTTGCAAGAAGCATGTAGCTTGAGATGGAGAGACTAGCCTTCCACGATGGGAGCAGCATGTGGAGATTGCGACGAGATGGTCGATGGTCATGGATTGAGATGATTTTTGATATATGACATACCGATGGGGTGTATACCTTGGTATGGTGATGTTGGTGACAGATAGTTGACGAGGCGAGACATGATGGAGACAGTGGTTCTACATATGATGCAGAGATGTCTGCAGTATGTGGAGGAGTTAACATCATGGGTGAGACAATTGTTAATGATCTTGGTGGATGGCTACCAGGATGGCATGTTGTCAAGAACGACAACGACTTCAGGTGGAGGAGGATGTAAGGACCTGCGGTCCTTGGCACACCCGCCGGATGAAGTGCGACCTGAACGAGTGACTTATGGCAGCTCTATGACTAGCGCGGGAGGAGACATGAGTTAATATGCGTAGATGGGCAGAGCGATGGTTTTTATATGCGTGGGAAGAATGGATGATTACCCACGGCCGACCTACGATTTGGAGCAAGTCGACATGTGTTTGATGGTGTTTGCGAAGTGTAGGGGTGTGTTGTTACATGGTGGACGAGTCGGCTTGGGCAAGCCAACTCGCCTAGCCATCCTTATATATGTGACGAGTTGTTGGAGCAAAGTTCAATCATTCGACAAGCGAGTCTTCAAGGAGAAGTGCGTGGAGAAGAGGGCACAACAAAGAGGAAGGTGCAGATGGATATGCACCCAAGTCTTGGGCAAGTCTCTTGAACGCACAAGTCTAAATGAAGGCCAGTCAAAGTAAGGCGTGCACAGTGAAGGCGTGGACGCTCGGTCATGCAAGGCGTGCACGGGTGAAGGTGAGGGCGCCTGGTTGTGCGAAGGTGCACAGGTGAAGGCCTAAACGCCCGATTGTGTGCGGTTGTGCGGTTGGGTGGTTGTGCACGGGTTCTTGGGGAGCTCGGGCGACCGCCTGCCTGTCGTGCAGAGGCAAACAGGGAAGTTGTGTACAGTGGAAACAATGAAGTGTTGAGATTATGAACGGAGGTGTGACTCATGCGGAAGTGCCCGTGTGTGGCGACTTGGTTACGACAAGGCGCGCGTAAGTTGGGAAAACAACACGATCGTGCGACAAGGTGAACAAAGGGTTGATGAGTCGTGTGGCAACCGTGCAGAGGTGCCGACGCGCTGGGCAACCGAGTTTGTCGAAGTTGAAAATTGACTAAGCGTAAATTTGGGGTTTCCCAATATTTAACTTGTACTTGTAAAAGAAGATTATATATATATATTGATTCGGGTAGACTCATATTGCAAGGAGTTGCCTCTCCCTTTATACTGTTGTGCATTTCTCTTGTATAATGCTATTTATGTGAATGTTATGGACTTTCACTTGTATAAAGGAAACATAATAATACTTGGTAACGAAAATAAAACTAAGTATGGAATGTTAGGCGTAGTCTACAATCGTAAGTATTGGTGAAAAGAAAACGATTGGTAGTGCCGCACCTCGCTATAAGTGGTTGAAAGACTACCGCATGTATAGAGGTGTGACACTAGGGATCCTAGTTACTAGTTTGGAAAGTTTACCAACCCCAGTGAGTTTTGGTGTAACAACAAACCTCCACAACTAAAAACAGGTTGATTCAGGCAAAAACACTTGATAACATGCAACTGTTAACAATATAAGACATAACAACAAACAACAAACACTGAGGAACCCAAAGGATTATCACCTGGTTCATATAATACTACACAATAACGGCCACAATTGGTGATGGAAAAGTTACTTGAGCCACCTTGAGTGGAATTTTTAAGAATGGAGCTTGCTTTGATTCTTCCACAGAGAAAAAGTTGTCCTTAGAAGGATCAGATATTTACTCTTCACCTTTGAAACCATTCATTTTATTCTCTTTCATATGGGATTTTTGCTTCGGCATGGAAAATTTTAATTGTAGATCGTGGGAAACTCTCGCAGGCAACAAAATCCTTTCACCATTTTCGTTTCAAGTCAAGGCAACACCATTGGAGTGTTTTTCTCCCCTGTTAATTCACTTGTTGCGATGGTGTAGTCATTTGTCATGTCAGTCGCACACATTGAAAGTCTTTGGGTTCAAGTATGGGTGGTGGTATTGCAGTCACAACAATGTTGTTGCTCTTTTTCATTGACAAGCTTTGGTTTCTGGCATAGGGTTGAGGTAGGTTTTGTGTGTTGCGAGTCCAATCCAAGCATTGAAAATTCAAACTCCCCAGTGAGCATTTTCTTTCTCATATGTATGCGATGAAATCTATGTTGTATCATCTCTGTTTCAAGTCCGGTGACACCATTACAATGCTTTTACCGTCTATTTAATGAGTGAGTTGGTGTAGGTTTTTATCATTTCAGTCGAAGACACTGAAATTCTCTGGTTGCATCGTAACGCTTATTGCATGGTCTTTGCTTCATTACAGTTACTTTTTCTCTTCCGTGAAACAATTTGTGTAATGGTGTAGTTGACTATCATGTTCCATCTCACACACTAAAGGTCCATTGGTTAAAGTTTAGGCGGTGCCATTGGAATGCTCTATTTTCCTTTGTTCCACAGAGGAGGTGCCATTGCAACACTCTTCTTAGAAAATAATTTCAGTGTACCGAAGGTGAAATAGGAACTTAGTGGACACTAAAAATTGGATTGCGTCGATCCCTGTATTGGTAGATCTCGTGTGGTGATGTTGGTAAAGGTCATTCGAATACAGGACATGTGAAGCATAGCCACATGAATACATAGGATGCGAAATTAGTATATGATTAGTTTGAATGGTCAATCTATCTATCCGTATAGGAAGTGAAATTAGTACATGATTAGTTTGAATCGTCAATCTATTTGGTGGTCAAGATGAATTTCTTGAAGGATGTAGAAATTTCTGTAGCTTCACTCTCTATCCTCATTCATTGGCTCACGTCGAACCATACCCATAAAGAGTATATCCAACACTCTATTATATTGTTCTTCTACAATAATCTAATCTCCAAAAATAGAGTTGCCAAATAGATGCCTACTTTCTAGCTTAGAAGTAAAACTTATTCTCTTCCTACCATGGGACTTAGGATGTTAGTTATAGAATACAAACCACATTTGATCTGGTCTCATTTTTCCCATTTCAGTAATAATTTCCACTCATACCTTTAACATCATTCAAACAATGCTCCACTCTTGGAAATTCTTCACCACCTTTCTTATCCTTTGCATTTGCATTTTCCAACAAAATTACACAAACATGATCTATAAATTCCTATGGATATTCCATTAGATAGTTCATCACAACAGATCTAATACAAATTTACTGAAATTCAAAATATATACTATGAGGATTGACTTTTCCTTAGATTTATATATTTTTAAGTTATTTTGTTGTGCGTATGCATGAAAAATATAAAAAAATGGAAAATAGTGAATAAATGAAAACAATCGCTCACGAAATATAAGATATCAAGATATGATCCGGGAAGCCCTTTCGAGAACCGCCAGTTAGAATTTGAGGTTGCTCTTATTTCTCTTTCTATGAATGGAAAATGGTGAAAATACAAAAGAGTGAGTGAGGCCTATGCCCATGTGCTCCTACAAAATATAAAATGTTATGTTCTTCCCTTTCCTTATCCACTCTAAGCTAATCCACTCAACTATGGAACAAAATGCACTAGAATAGAATGAAACTGTTTTCCTCCTATTGTCCCAGTTATAACAGAGGTCAATAACCAAATAGGGTTTAAATTTGACCCGTTCAACTCTCAATATCAATTACAAATCCTCTTCTAAAGTTTTATTCATAATGGTCATGTGGCTAGCTCCTTTTCTAAGAGTAATGGGGCTGACATGGCATCCTCTCAAATCATGGTGGTCAAAATAGGAAGGTCAACTTCTAGGTGGCATAAATTCTCCACACACTCCATTTGAGGTCTTTATTGAGTTTTTGGAAAGGTATTTGAGTGCATGATAGTGTCACAATGTCTTTCATGAGTGATAGTTTTGCACCCAAAATAACTTTAAGAAATTCCTCAAACTACCTCTAGAAGGTTTGAAACCCTAATTCTGCAAACAAGGACGCATCAGTAAAAATGGTCATGTGAGCTAATTACTCCATTTTTTTACTCTAAATGCATCAAAATGGATGAAAAATGATGTAATTATATAATCTCAATCATACCCTTCCCATTTTGGGGGTTTTTCATCTTAATTTTTTTTATTAAATAAGGTGAGGAAAATTTTCCTCGAATTTATCTATGTAGTACCATTTAGCCTTGCTTGGAAGCTATCTTTCCAAACTAACCTGTCAAAGTACATTTTATTCTTGTCTTTTACTTATGTACCTGTTCTATAAAATTGTATTATTTTCCTAAGTATCTAGTGCTAAATCCTCTACAGAAGGTATGGCATGATCCTCTTCATGATCCAACATGGAAGGCTCATAGAATTTTATATTTTTTTCACTCACCATAGAGTAAATACACATGTACGGTAGTATATTGTGTGCATATGCATTATCTCCCACCTTTTCTAGTATCTTAAAGGGACCATTTCATATAACCTTGATTTTCTTACCAAGACCTTGTAACCTCTCATTGTTCAACTGTAGCCATATTGTTCTCCCACTCTAAATTACTTCTCTATTCTATGTTGATCATGCATGGCCTTGTATTTTTCTTGGGATTTATAAAATGTATCCTATACTAATTTTTTTTTATTTAAGGAATTGCCTATAGGATCCTCGCTCAATCATCCCCGCTTTTCATATGTAATATCCAAAGGTGAAGGTCGTAAATATCCAAAAAATGTTTCTAATGGGGACTTACGAGTAGAAGTGTGGATTGTACCCCCTTAAAAGTTGCACCAAATTCATGTTGGGTACTTATGTTTGTTGATTTATCTATGGATGAAATCTTGTACACCTATTGAACTTCATGTCCATCTTCTCCCCTAGTGTAGTCCAAAATGCACTAAAAAATCTTGTGTCCGTATATAAAATAATTCTCCTTGGGATTCCAAGTGCATCCAGACCTGTCTAAAGAATTTTTTTTCTTCTTTTCTGCTAATGGTATTTATATGGGGAATAAGAATCACATATTACTGAACCTGACAACTACATGAACATGTATTCATGTCCCTTCTTGGTTGTAGGTAAAATTGCCACAAATTTCATGGAAATGTTTTCCCAAGGATGAGTGGGTACATGTAAGGGATGGTATAAACCCTCTTTCCTATAGATAGGATTGTTGGTACAGTAAAACATACATCCTCTTATAAACCAAGCTACATCTCCTTTCATCCCAAGTTAGTAAACAAACCTCTACAAGTTTATCATTTTCTTCCTTGCACCACAATGCTATCAAACCTTGTAGGTGTACGCCTCTCTCATTATCTATAGTCACTCACCTTTAGGAACACATAACTTCCATCCTATAGCGTAAGCCATCCAAAATATGATAGTCAACTATGTTATCACCGTCATGCACATGATTCTGCCCTATAATTGTTGAAACACCTCCTTGAAGTTCTCACCCTCTATGTATGCCTCTCTATATACATCATGGGTGAAAGGCTCCATATGTCTTAAAACACCTCGATCTAACCGCCAGAGAATGGAACTATTCCCGTTGACACTTCAGTGACTATTTTATTAAAAAATATATTTTACACAATGTAACGCACAAGACATGACCCTCCAACAACCCTCCAGGAATCACGACCATCGATCAGGCTATACTACAAAGAATATTATGTTATCATTTAATCATGTGCATTTGTTCATAAAATAATTTAAAATTATGGGAATCCACATCTAGCACTGATTTCCAAATGTGGAGGACTCTAAACATCGAAGCAACAAGATGGATTTGGTAACACTTTGGCGTCCATGCTATACATGGTTCATTTTTCCACTATGTCGAAACTGATTGTCCAACATAAAGGACTCTGAATATGGAAACAGAAAGGTGGATTTGGTAACACCTTGTCCATGCACTTTATACACGGGTCATTTTTCCACTATGTCGAAATGATTGCCGAATGTTGAGGACTCTAAATGGTTAAGCGATGAAGTGGACTTGGTAATGCACAGATGCAGGGCCAAGCAACTTTAAAACAGAGAAACTATTGATAACTCCTTAAAATTGTTGATAACTCCTTAATCTCTTCTATCAGATGTTGAATAGCACAACTAATATTCTAGTCTTACTAAATCTAGACCATGCATTATTTTTTATTTTTTTTAAAACGAAAACTCACCAATCCCATTCCAAAATAAATATGCCTATTAAATATACTTACCTATATATTATATAATAGAAAATACTAAACATATAATTTTATATTCATTTAATAAAAAATATATTTCATTTATTTGTATATCATTTATGAGGATGTAAATGAGCTAATTTGTATTAAGTTTTACATTCATATTTTATATGTTATAAGGAATGGTTAAAAGTAAAAAACACTTATAAGAGAATAGGTCAAACCATAAATGCTATTCTATTTAATATTAAAATTAACTCTAATTAATTATTTTAAAAAATACTTCATTTTTCAATATAATAATATTAACGTATAATACACCTGTAACGTTTAATTCGACATAATTTTAACCAAATTTTATATGATCCCAGAAAACTAATTTGGGTTTTTAATTTGAATACATTGAAAAATAAAAAACCCGCAATAAGACTTTAAATCTGATTATCCGATCAAATTAAAATTAAATATATATATTTTTTTTAACAAAAACTTTGTTTAACGGTTCAAAATAAAATGTAATTTAAGAAGTCAACTCAAATTATAGGGAATCAACGCTCTTGCTAACGCTATAGTCCCTCAGGCAGGGACTAATAATTTACAAGACTCTTCATTATCTTAATAACAATTTTACAAATAGCTCGTTTTTCTACCATTTTAAATACCTATTTTTTTTTCTTTTAAGATATGGTCATGTATCAATTATACAATTTTTTTACCTTGCTTTAAAGTTTAAAATTTAATCACATAAAATGTCACAACTGAGCCTCACTTAGTGTCATGTCGATCGAATCAAAATTGGCATCGATTTAGCTCATCCAAGTTTTTACGTTTCTCTAAAACCTAAAATTCCATTTCCTAGTTACTTCGATAAGAAGACTTAACACCAATCTAGATAACTCAAGTCTACTCAATAGCAAGTTATTCTATTTTTCATGATTGTTTAAACGAAACAATTTTATTATATCATAAAATATTTTTTAATGATATATGTATATTTAAGATTCTCATCATTGACATACCTTTTTTCTTTGATTCCTTGTATAAAGAGTTTTGAGAGATTGTTGTGCGTAGGATTAATAGAAAAATTAATAAATATATAATCAAATATTTACTAAGTAGCTTTTATTTTTGAATAGCTATTATTCATATTTACTAGATATTTTATTACGTTTTGTTGAACCTGGGTAGTGAGATGATCTAAAATCACCCTTAGGTGACCTCAGGGAATTAGTGAAGGTATTACAGACTCATGTGCTGATTTGTGTGTCTATGTTATCTTAGGCAACGGTTGCAGAATCCAACAATGCTCATCATCATGCCCATCCTTCTTACAGTGAGTGCATGAAAACTTGCTTTTCCATGCAGTGTTGGCCTTCCTTGCTTTCCATTTCTGTTTTCTTTTCTCCTTATTCTTGCTTGCAATTGGTTGGGATGATCCCCCAACTTCTGGGTTCTCATTCTTTCCTCTAGCTTCTAGATGCGTAGCTTGAACATATACCTCATCTATACCAGTGGGATTAAACATGAGGATAGTGTGCCTCATGTAGCTATGTAGACCACCAATGTAGTTCAACAGAGTCTCAGGTGAGTCTAGTGAGATTCCTAGAATCAAAGCTCTCTTCCTAAATTCTTGGGTGTAACCTTGTACACTTTTCCCTTTCAATTGTCGAAGAGTTTGCTAGCTCATCATGGCTTGCTGCATGTAGGCCAGTGGATAGAACTACTTTTTTATTGCAGAAACAAAATCACTCCAGACAGAAAGAGTCTTACCATGTCTCTTCATGTCAACTTGGGTCCTGCCTTCCCACCAAACCAAGGTAATGCCTCCAAAGCATAGGCTGGCCAACTGAATCTTGCTGTTGTCTGAATCAATACTCTGCACTCTGCAATAAACATCAATTTGTCTGATCCAATTGTCCAGCTTTTCAGAATTCAACTCTCCATCATATATTGGTAAATCAAATTTAACATCTAGTTTAATCAAAGATGTCTTCTTTTAATGTTTAGAGCTATTAGGAGGTGTGAGAAAGTTTTTTTCTTTCCCTTTGCCTTTTGAGTGGTCATGGAGGAGAGACTCTTCTTCTCCTTTATCTTGTTTGGAGCCTCATGAATCTTCGTCTTTATGTTTTCTAAAGTCCTCATACATTTCCTCTACCATGGACCTTACGGCCAGGAAACTATCTATAAATTGAGGGTCTAGCCCCACAGAACCTTCCTCTGACATTGTCTTCTAAGGATAGACTCTTCCAATTTCAGGATTAGTTTCGACCAACTCTCCTCCTAATTTGAGCTTTGATCTAGTTAGCATTCAACAGCTAAATCCAGCACAAGCTTGTCTAACCTTAACAACCTATAGCTTTGATACCACTTGATCTGAAATCACCCCTAGGTGACCTCAAGAAATTAATGAAGGTATTATAGATCCATGTGCTGGTGTGTGTCTCTATGTTATCTTAGGCAACGGATTGATAAGATTGCAAAATAAACAGACGCTTGAAACAGTAAGAGATCACAGTAAGCAAAATAGAGACACGACAAAATTTAATAAGGAGTTCACCCAATCCTCCTGGGCTACGTCTCCTGGTCCAACTTTCAGTGGTGGCCTTTTTATTATTTTTTTAAAGCAGTCTTACAATAAGGAGCTCAATTTGAGTCTCACTTGACAGAGGATGATCAGTAGGATGGCACTTGGAATTCCCAAGTCCTTAGAGTTCACAGACTCCCTTTACTGAATTTCGACCTCAATTAGTCTCTGTCTGCATGATGTTGTTTTACTCTAATGGTCAGCTCAGCTTCTCTATTCTGTGCAATTTTGCCTTTCTTTATTTGCCTCTCGGCCTTCGGCTTCTTCATTGCTTCTCTACCTCACTGTCTCTATGTCTTGCCTCTGTCAACTCATGGCTTTAAAGCCAGTTCGTTTCTTTGACTGCTCGCTTCGTCTTCCCGGCTCTCTGAATCGCCTGCCTTTGTCCGTTGGGACTCCTCTGCCCTACATCATCGTTGCTGCATAACTCTTCGTAGAGAGGTGGCCACCTATCTTCTTGTGAACTGAGTGTCAGTTCTTCCTGAATGGTCGTTTTTTTCTGTTATTTCCCAGATGCTTGCGAAACGGATCCTTCTGTCGACTCATCGGTCAAATTGGACTACAAATTTTTATGCGTCGTAGCTTATTTTTCCCTTGGGTCCAGTCATCCATCAGGTTGAACCTCCACCGTTTGATTTGGAGCCCTTAGATCCTACGGTCTTCACTTATATCGCGCGGTTGAGTTGCTCGACCTTTAGCCTGCGATGTAAGCGGTTTTTCTCTCTCCCCGTTGGAAACACGTCATTTGTTGTATGGAATCGTTGGGTCTTCGGCCAAACCCACTTACTGCCCGAAATGCCTCCGATATTCTATCGATTTTGGGTGCGGGACTTGCCTGTCAGTTTTAGTGCTTTCCCATGGTTTTCTAGTTTCCCTTGTGACCTAGCACTCGGGCTTTTCCTTCTTGAGGGGTTTTGCCCAGGGATACGCGATTTGCGCTAATCGTGTATCAGAAACAACCTCCGTTTTGGGTTTGAGCTTCCCAACTACCATTTTTGCGCCATCCACACTGTCCATGGGCCAACGGTCAGCGCGCTTTGACCGAAGGTCCTCGTTGCTTCGTGCTAGCTGCAAATTACCAATATTTCTGATAGCTATAGGATTTCTTGAAGTTTGTCATTCATTCTTAACAATCATGGAATTATTTGAGGATCCAATTCGGATCACGAGGATTTGTAAAATTATTTTTGGAGCTTTCTCCATGCCAATTTTATTTAGTTTAAAGGCACCCACAAATTTAAAAGAAATTTATGTTAGATGTAAAGAGATTTTAAAGTTTCTTTTGAACTAAATCTACTCAAGGCTAAAAAGGTTCTAGAGATTTAAGGGATGGGGCTAATTCAGACAAAGATTTTGGGTGAAAGTTTTGTGTGGAAAATGGCTAGTCTAAGCCATCATAGGAAGTTATGCTTGGAGAGTCCTTTTGAAGTACCTTATTAGTCAAGAAATTTAGTTGGGAAGGAAAGCCTCCATATATTTGTACCAATCTATCTTTGTAAATAATTGTATAATATCAAAAAGTTAAAATGAAGATGGGCCACTTACAACACTATTGGAGTTTTGGGTGAATGCCTTATGCATAGTGATTTGGGAGCTACTAAGCACTCCTAACCCTCTTTCGCACATTTACAACAAAATAGTCAATACATACCTAATAGATTTGTCATTGAGTTGCAGGAGAAAGTGTGTGGTACATTTGCACCCTAACAATCTTTATTCTAAGACTCTTTTTATATCTAAAAACCCAAAACTCTTTGAGGTTAGAGAATCATGGGATCCACTAGTGAGGAGCCTCTCTTTAAGATAGGCTGGGGTTTTACACAGATGATGATAATGATCCCTATATTGTGGAAATTATGTTATAGTGTATTATGTTTTAGTTTTCGTGTTTTATGACACTTTGGATTTTGCATTTTTATTTTTTTATTTGTGTAGTTTATATTTTTAATATTTTTCTTTTAATCAATTTATTTTTCAATTTCTAATATAATTTATTAATAATCATAAAATTAAAAAATCTATAATTTTGTAAAAATAATGTAAAATTTCATTATATTAATAATTAAATAAAAAACTAATATATATATATATATATATATAATAATCAAAATATTCTCAATATTAAAAATTTATTATATTTTGACATCTAAAATAGCATTAAAGAAGGTTGAAAATATCTATTTAGCGTACGCGTAATTTTTTTTTATTCAAGATATTTACTTTATAAATTGTGACGCACTACATTTGGTTAGCGTTAAGATGAAGTTGAGTAAATAGTAGTTAGAAATAGAAATCAAGGTCATTCATATAGTAATTTGATAACCATTTATTGTGTCGAATTTATAAACAATAACTTTTCCATATTGCATTAAAACACCAGTTATTCTTAATTTGTTGGCAATGCACATTGTAAACATTTTTCTCTATATTTAGTATTTTTATTAAAATAAATTATAATGTGATATATTTGTATAAATATGTGGAACATTCTTGTAATTATGTGCAAGTTTGTATAAAAACAATTACTGTGATATTTCCATATAAGTATAAGGAACATTTTTACCGTTATTTCCAAATTCAGATCAAACATCTTCTTTTCATTTCCCAAAAAAAATGATAGAAACTCATAATGAAATATTCATACTCCTTTAGGAGGATTATGTCTGCTATGTTAAACTATTATGATATTTGGCTAGAAATCACATTACAATAAATCCAAAATGTTTCTATACGCTTAATCAATTTATTTACTATATAATTATTATTATTATAAAGATTAAAATAAATAAATAAATATATATTGTTTTTTAAGTTGATGAAATTTTCATTTTGGAAAAAAGTTATATAATTGTTTATAGCTTTTCAAAATTCTATCAATCTCATTCTTACTAGATTTATTGATTAGCAATTAATTTCACAATGATCTTTATAGTAGACAAGAAAATAATAAAAAAGCCAAAATAAAAGAGTACTTAGAAACTAGAAAACCAAAAAGGTTTGCACACAACCTCTAGTTATCAGGAATAAGAAGAAGTAACCAATTCGAAGGTTGTCATACTAGAACCTAGGGGTGGTGGCTATCAAAATTTTTAGTAAATGTGCCAATCCATGTGCTCCACATGAGCATCTATCTAGTTCATACAAGCCTCCAAACAAACCAAATTATTCTACATCCTCCACTAGTCATATAGTGTAAATCATTAAGGAAAGAGATGATCTCATTTGGTTCATCATCTTTCTCCTTGAGGACCTATCCAAGAAAAGTCTTGAACTACCAATGTAAGGTGACCGAGTGGATGTATTAAGTTCTTCTCCCCCTAGTGTATCCTATATCCCAAAGCCAATGAGAAAATGTTTGAATAAGTTCAAAGTCAGATAAATATTGTCTCTCCTAGTGCATAATTCGTTGTAGTCTTCAAATGTCAGATTGAGTTCAAGGAGGGGTCACAATCTAAAACACATAAAAAACCACTTAGGCTTGATCCTTAGCCTAGGATTTCCTAGGAGTTCCATGACTAAACTACTTGTGTTCTCACCTTCCTTAGTGACTACGCCTTCATTGTCTAGGAATAATGAACAAAGAAAAAGACATAGTTTTGCTCTTAGTAGGGAGGTACTTAGTAATCAGACTCTAGAAATGTCTCCACTCAAGTTCCACTAAATTTATCTAGGAGTATGCACTCCCAAACAGAATCTCTCTACCAGCTTCCCTCTTTAACACTAGTAATAAGAGCATTGCCTTAAAACTAGCACAATAATGGGAAGGATATGATTGGGCCCAAATCCTTGGTAAAAAATGCAACCCCATGAAAATTAAGGTCGAATATGGGGCATCAAGGATATCCTATAACAGGAACTAGACTGGAAAACAGTGATATAGATTAATGGCAAAGGTTTTGTTAGGTAAATTCCAAGCCTTGTAACAATAGTAGTTAAGGAAATCTAAGGAGAACTAACAATAAATTGGAACAATTGAGCTAAACTAAAGAAACCAGGCACCTTAAATTACCTTAAAGTTGTTAGGAAAATTACTTAGAGGGGGGTTGAATGAGTATTTTTAATTTAAATTTAATATTCAATCTCAAATTCAAAATTTTGTATGCCACTGTTATTCATACAACTCGCATGTGTATGTGCCTTCAATGAATTAAACCTAGATATATCCATATTACTTAATTTTCATAACTTTCATCAAATTTTTAACTTAATCATTGCATCATTATTTCCTTAGCCGTTCAGTATGCAATAAAGAATAGATAAATCATAACACATAAGCAACAAATCAACACATATGGACACCATAATTTTAGGTGGAAGCCCAATGTGGGAGAAAATTGTTGTTCTTTTCGTATCTTTATTCTTCTCTTATTATAATGAAAAATAATTCATTACATCATGGTATTGCACTAACATAGACTCTTGCCAGCATGTAGGCACCCACATATAGGAGGCTACAACCTCCACTCGTTCTCCATCACCAAACATGAAGGGAGCTACAACCCCCCTAACCTCATTTATCGACTCCTACTGGAAGGGAGCTTCTACCCACTCATTGAAGGTTACAACCCTCAATACCTCATAGAACACATTTCACAATATTTCACACTCAATCCACCTGTCTCAAACAATTACAACATACATGCCACCTTTCATCACATTTTCAAGATGGACCCACACCCAACAATATGCTCAGTAACAGGATACCAATCAGCTAATCATTGATACTAATAAACCAACCATTCTAATACTCACATTGTCAACAACACAAAACCAAGCTACATTCATTACAAACCCTGATCAAATTTACCTATATATATATATATATATATATATATATATATATATATATATATATATATATATATGTATGTATGTGACTGTTATGAAGAATACCTGCATATATATGTGATTCCTATGAATAAAACCTACGTACATATTTCAAATCACTGAAGACTGAAACAATGTCAAATTGAATCATTGTATCAACCACTGAATCACTAAAATACTGAGTCGCAATAGAATTTAATCATAGATATACCCATACTAACTCACTGAATACCCAATCACAATGTAGCATCTTCACTTATCAACATACCAATCCATAACGAAATTAATCCAATCCACATTGTCAAATATAGACCATTCTGATCAAGACATCATTGACGAACACTAGAAAATAATAAATACTTCATCAATTGTCATCACCAAGGAGAAATTACAAACCTTTGAACACATACGTGACTTCAATTAAACATATATATGTATATACATGCTTTCCATATATAAAACCCATGTATATATTTCAATATACTGAACATATTATCTCATAATAGATATGTGACTAATATGAAGAATATCTACGTATGTACACTACATTTCAGAAGAATACCTATTTACAGATCTTAAATTGTGGAATTAGATCATTACTGCAAACAAAACCACTTTCAAATATAGATCTTTGAACACATACTGTCGGAAAACCACAAATCTTAGCAAACATATTCAGATCATAGTACCATTATAATCATAGATCCTACAATGTTGGATACTTAAACATAAATAGATCAATCAAACTATCCATAAACTTTTGGATATTTTAGATTTGAACCTTCTTCTTGCTCCCTAGTGCACACCTATTCCAGATCAGATCACACAAGAATGCTTCATTACATTACACACTAAACTCCTTGATCTCCATTTCCTTATATATATTTTTCCTTTTCCAATACCATAGAAAAATACTTTGGTAATGTTGTTAGTAATTGTATATGGGATCACGTAGATGTTGTCAACACAATACTATGGCCAATTACCATAGTAATAGCTCTTGGCTTCATGTTTTCCATGGTTCGAAATATATGCATTTTTTTCCACAAAACCTATGTATGTATGTATGTGTCTCTTCTTCACACAGGTCACATACACTTTTCAAACTTCACAATTTTCATGCGTTTTATGACTAAGCTGTCAATTCTCTTCCATATCATCTATAACATTTGTACCATCAATCATGTCATGTGTAATAATTTATAATCATTGTGTCCTTTATAACATATGTACCAGCAATCATGTCATCTGTAAAAATTCTATAATCATCATATTATAACAAAGTTGACATCAAGCACATATTTTTCCAGTAGGTTGCCATCAAGGACAAGACATTAGCCATAATGTGAACAATCTCCCCCTTTGGACTTGATGACAACCACTTTAGTGTTTGGAAACCACTTTAACATTAATACTTCTCTTCCCCTTTGACATCAAGGGACAAGGGATGAAATAGGTTGAATGGAGTACTTCCCTTTGTAGCATTCATAATTGTAAGTCAGATGTGCTAATATGAACTATTATGGTTGCATATTCACCATGTTTCCCTTGAACATATGCATGAAAATAAAATTACAAGACTTTATGATATATCTTCTATAATCAATCTCTATGATCAGTCACCCAACATAATGGAGTTACACACTGGACCTAAATTTTACATCAATCACCTAGAATAATGGGGTTCACAAACATAACATGACTTGATCCCAATGTAGAAATTCTCACTGTAGATTACACTGATTATGCAATGTACTAAAGCAAAATACTTAATCTACTTCTACAATCAAACTTGGGGAAGCTTAATCGATTTTTGAGCAAGATCAAACATAACACATATAACAAAGAAGAAGAATCAATCACACATGAAACACATAAGAATAATCTGGGGAAAGCCTCAACTAAAAACTTCGCTATATGTATCATCATACAAGTGGAAATATCTCAGGATTGCACAAAGCTTTAGCTCTCAAGCTATCCAACTCTCAGTGCAATCCCTCACTACTACTCATAGACAGAATAGACAACACATATGCCTTCTCCTCTGTCCTCCAAGCCTACTATTTCCTTGCGCTGTTTCTCCTGGGTGATCCATTTGTAACCTACGTGATTGTCACCTCACAGACTGCTCTGAAATCTGTAGTAACTGTGCAATCCTTAAGGAATGAATTCCTTCTGCATGCAAGAGATATTCACATGGGAATATTCTAGCAACTAATAGTACACAGTCCTTGCCCTTAATCTCAACTGGGTGTTTGTCTGAACTAACATGCATGAGTTATTTATGAGAGAATATTTAGTTATCTGGAGAACACTAGTTGCATGCATGCATGCATTAACTGACTGAATTCACAATTAGTTCCACGAACTGTTTGGAACTATTTTAACTAGACTCAACTTAATTAACTGAGCTAACTAATTACAACTCAAATACAGCTCATCCTTATCTCCTTAATTAAGGGATAACTTCCTCAATCAAAGGGATAACTATTGCATGTCTTCACAAAGAGTTCATGTTTGAATTTCACCAACTAATTAACTCAAGATGAATTAATTAATTATTTTTCAAATAGCTGGTGAGACTAAATTCGAATTTTAATTCTCAATTTTAATTGAAGGACAAATCAAAATTGGAATATTGTGAATGTTATTTTTGGCATTTCTATTTTTTAGCATTTCTTGTTGCTATTTTCAACACTCCGTCTCAACAAAAAAGGGATTCAATTCGATCCCGATCCTGAACCTTTGGAATGTTATGCATGCAACACTTATCCCTAGTGTTGTTGCTCCAACAACTCAAGAAACAAAAAGACATCGAACCTGAATCAGTATGATGCATCTGTCATTAAAGTCTCTGACTGTTATTGCCTCTGTCAACTAAAAACTTTGCGCTTCTGCTAACTCTGCCTTTCTACACTGTTGTCAATCCTTCTCCATGCTCTTCAGTGTCTGACTGCTCTAGCCTCTGTCACTTTTATCTCTGACTGCATCAATCCCACTGATTTCTCTCACTACTATGTACTTTGGGCTCCCGTAACAAGGTAAGATCCATGAGAAAAAACCTCTCAATGGACCCTGCCCAATTTCATCCTTCTTGGGACTATCACTTCACATCGCCTCACCTCCCACTTGGAGGTATGGCTACATGTGATCCCTCTGTTGACTTCTCCAATTGTGGCTCTTCCACAATTGTATGAGACTTGCTTTGGTGCTGCATGTTGAGAGGTAATGTACTCTCCCTCTCAACCACCAAGTCTCTAACATTTGCCTTGCTCCTCAAGGCTTTGCATGCATCTTGAACCTCAAGAGCATACAGGTTGTGTACCTATGAACCGATATGTTTCACCTAACCCGTGGTGATGTGTCTAAGGAAAACCTTTCCCTTACTGAAGACAACATCATAGCCTTTGTACTCCAACATCGTGATCAATACCAAGTTTTTCTTTAGTCCAGACACATACTTTAGATCAGTCAGGGTGAGAGGAGATCCATGATCCCTCTGAAACACAACCGTACCTTCACCTGAAACATGGTACTTTCCATCATCGCCCATCTCTATGCGCATTTGGAGGTCCTTCGCCTCCAAGGTACTGAATAAAATCTTATCGTCGGTCATGTGGAATGAGGCTCCACTGTCCAAAAACCATGCATGCGATGAGGGTAAAATCCAATTTGAAGTGAGAGGCCAATGCCTCACCTTCAGATCCTTCTGAGGATCCCTTCTTGGATTTTTTCAATGGATAATTAGTTGCATAATGGCCCACCTCATAACAATTAAAGCATCTCACTTTAGAGTTGTCAATCTTCTTCCCACCATGAGAAGAACTTGATTTGGGATGAGAACGCTTCTCCTTCCCTTTCCTTGCCTTACTTGCTAAGGCTATATTTTCTTCATCATCATGCTTGGATGAAGAACCATCTTTGGTGCTTCTCCTAATCTCCTCCTGCATTAGATCTGACCACGGTCGTTCCCAATCTATCAGTTTCTCTCTTCCATTCACTGAGTCCAGGTAGTTATGTCATCTCTTAGGAATACCGAGGAGAGCAAGACTGACTAGATCATCATCAACTGTCGTGATTCCTACACTTCCAATCTCATCTCTGCAGGTGGTGAGCTTGTTCAGATATGTAGATATCGTGTCACCCTTTTCACACTTGATTTTCCAAAGCTTTTCCTTCAGAGCCAGCTTCCTTTGGTCGTTGCTATTATGATATAGGTCATTCAATGTCTTCCACATTGAAAACGCAGTCTCCTTCCATGGAGATTCGAGAAAATATGGTCTTGAACTCCCTCCAGAAGAAGCCTCCTCGCTCTCGCCACACATTTCTTCCATTCCGCCAATTCTTGGGCATTAGTTGTTGCTGGCTTGGGGCTTCTTGATCAATGAATTCCTTCAAACCATTGTCCTCTAATACCACTTCCATGCAATCCTTCCATGCTAGGTAATTCGAGATGCCATCCAGGGCATACTCGAGTCTCAAGCCATTGAACGCCATCGGTGAACTTTGAGATGTGATAAGAAATTGATTTTGTACCTACAATCAATAAGTTCAAACTTCTAACTTCTCTCTTCATTGTATATTGTTCTCCACTTTGATCACCTTTACTCTAATACCATGTAGAAATTATCATTGTAGATTAAACTGATTATGCGATTTACTAAAGCAAAATACTTAATCTACTTCTATAATCAAACTAGCGGAAGCTTAATCGATTTTTTAGAAAGATCAAACAGAACACATATAACAAAGAAGAAGAATCAATCACACATGAAACACAAAATAATGCTATGAGGAAAGCCTCAGCTAAAACCCCTGCTATCTATATTATCATACAAGTGGAAATATCTCAAGATTACACAAAGCTTTATCTCTCAAGCTATCGAGCTCTAAGTAGAATCCCTCACTGCTGCTCATAGATAGAATAGACAACACATATTCCTTCTCCTCTGTCCTCCAAGCATCCTATTTCCTTGAACTGTTTATCCTGGGTGATCTAGTTGTAACCTGTGTGACACTACTCTGACCTCTGTAGTAACTGTACAATCCTCAAGGAATGAATTCATTCTGCATGCAAGAGATATTCATATGGGAATATTCTAGAGACTGATAGTACAGTGTCCCTACCTTTAATCTCAACTGGGTCTTTGTCTGAAATGACATGCATGAATTATTTATCAAAGAATATTCAGTTATCTGGAGAACACTAGTTGCATACATGCATGCATTAACTGACTGAACTCACAATTAGTTCCACAAACTGTTTGGAACTAATTTAATTGGACTTAACTCAATTAACTGAGCTCACTAATTACAACTCAAATACAAATCATCCTTATCTCCTTAATTAAGAGATAAATTCCTCAATCAAAGGGATAATTGTTGCATGTCTTCACAAAGACTTCATATTTGAATTTCACCAGCTAATTAACTCAAGATGAATTAATTAATTATTTTTCAAATAGCTGGTGAGACTAAACTCGAATTTTAATTCTCAACTTTAATTCAAAGACAAATCAAAATTGGAATATTTTGAATGCTATTTTTAGCATTTCTTGTTGCTATGCTCAACACCCAATAGCTCATAAATGATTGAATTTTACAATGATTACAACATGGGTCTTTTCATGACCTTTTCATCAAGAGACATAAATGAAATCTATAACCACAAACAAGAATCTCCATAATGAAGTATATTTTGTAGAAAAACCATGATGATCATCAACAACCACCATGCACCATATAGGCATCTACAACATAATCATCTAATAACAACAACATAAATTACATAATAGAAACTTGAACATAATCATCATCAAGAAGCAATCAAGAAGATAAGACAGTGCAACATCATCATATGGAAAAATATGCAATATATCCAAGTAACATATAAGCATCATTGATAACTTATGACAGAGTGAAAACAACATATATATTTTTCAAGTAGTGACAACAACAATATTCATGAACTCATCATAGACACCATCATGCAATAAGGAGTACAAAAGAGTCATGTTGATGTTGATATCAACACCCTACAATTTTTTTTTGAAACTTGAATTTTGGAGCCTACTGAGGATCCCAGAATCTATCTTTCCATGGTCGATTAGTGTTTTTTAAAATGTTTAAGTCTTCTTCCAAGTCTTAATTGTCGAGTCACTTGCACACACATGCTTAGTCTTTGATGATTTCATGATAACACTTTATGCAATATTGAAGAGGCATGGCACCTACCATCAAGGCAATGCTTGTGCAATGTTCAACTCATATAAGCAACTAGTTCACACTTTCGTTGACAGTCTCCCTCACCTTGGTTGTGATTGTATTATATTTACGTGAGTGTTCTCAATTGTGAATTTTGCATGCCTTCATGTTCTCAAGTGTCACTTTCACTTTTGTTGCCATCACTTTTGCTTGGTTTTTCCTTAACAAGTGTCATACTCATGTTATCTTCACTCTGGCATGTGTTTCCTTCAATTTATTTAACTTTTTCAAGTTCCACTTTTTTATTGTTTTAAGGTGTTATTGTTGTTTATAAGTCTTGTGAATTACCTTAGCTTTCATTAATGGAATTCATGTGTTTGATCCTTGTCTCAGTTTTGATCGGATGCAGTTCTCTCTTTTACTCTATTGGTTTCACACTTATCCATTTTGAAGCCTTTTCTTGGTTCTATTATTCAATGCAAGTTGTAGAGGCATTAGCCTTCTTACTATGTAATTAGCACAACTTATCCATGAGCCTCATTGACCCATCTTTTCTCCCATACTTATGCACGAAGTATTCTATAAGGTCTCCTTCCTCCAACAATGCATTAATATTTCCTAAGGAAAGTCACTTAGCCTTTTGATGCCTCTCTCACTGAATAAGTGCAATTCAGAAGAACTAAGACCTTCTCTCCCCTAAAAGGTGTACTCCAGATAGACAAAGACATTCTTGCCTTAGAAATCACACTCTGAGAGCCTGAGCGCACTTCGGGTCTATAAGCGCACTCGTTCAGCATAAAGAAATTTTCCCTTTTAGAGCGCATCTTGCACTCATGAGGCAAGAAGCTTCATCCTTCCCTTTGAGCACATGTCATATTCACGAAGCGCAAATCTTGAGCACACTCCTTCAACTTAAATAAATTCTCCCTCTTAGATTTCATGTATCACACACAAAGCATGAAGATTCATCCTTCCCATTGAGTTCATGTCACACTCACGAAGCATGAAGATTGAGTGTACTCCTTTGACATGAAGAAATTCTCCCTCTTAGAGTGCATGTTGTGCTCACGAAGCACTAAGATTCATCCTTCCCTTTGAGAACACGTTGCAGTCATGAAGCACAAATATTGAGTGCACTCCTTTGGCATGAGGAACTACAACCTCTTTGAGTGCATGAGAGAACCTCAAAGTCTTGAATGTTTTCCCTTCATCCCTTCGTCACGCTCTAGTGTTCCCTTCTTTTCCTTGAGTGCATGGTGCACTCTTGAAGCCCAAAGCTTTTGAGCACACTCCTTCGGCTCGAATAATTACACCCTCCTTAAGAGCGTATGTGACACCCACGACTCACGAAGCTTCAAACTTCCCTTTGAGCACTTGAGAGAACCTCAAAGGCTTGAATGTTTTCCGTTCATGCCTTTGGCATGCTCGACTGTGCCCTTCTTGTCCTTGGGCGCATGAGCACACCTTGAAGACCTAGAGGCCCAAAGCTTCACTCCTTCGTCTCTTTGAAGTGTGGCCTTTCACCCTTAAGCTCTCTCTCTCTCAATTAAGTGCATAAGCACACCTTAAAGGAAGCTTGTGAACCTTTATGAGTTTAACTATGTCATGACAAAATCATTCCATGAGCTAGATAGTGAAAGAATAGATGTTTTTATATTGATTTCACTTCGTCATCATTGATTTTAATTTGCAGGAGTACCTTCTTATCATGACAAGGTGATTCTCAAGAGAAGATAGTGAGGAGAAAGCATAAATAAACGCCTGTGGAGAAGAGGAAAAAAAGAGAGCTATCATGTAGACATGCAGCAGATCATGGACCAAATGGAAAGAAGTCATTCCATGATGACTCAGAGGATTCCGATATTGATCAAAGACCCTTTGGAGTGTGAATATAAGCAACAAAGTATATCTTCCATGAAGATGAACCATGGATCAGAATTATCATCAAGAATGCAAGATGAAGTAGAAAGAAAGACATCTTGGCATCGCCACCTCATCATGAAGTCCGTGTCATCATTGTCATGTTGTAAATTATACAAGTGTCATCATAATAGTAAATGTATGTGTCATGCCACATCATCATGTGGAGTGTCATGATGTATTTTCAAGGTAAAGGACAAAATGTAATGTGTGTAAGTTCAAGAGTCATGTGTGGAACATGAAGAGTCACATAGTCATATATGCACAAAGATTGTATAGAATTCCAAAAGTCATTTAGTATTTCAAGAATTGTTTAGAAGCCAAAAGGAAACACTAGAAGTCCAAGAGTCATGCGGGTAGTCCAAGAGTCATAAATATATGCAAGGTCATTCTTCTTGTAATAAAAGTAACCTCATAGCTCAAGAAATGCACTTTTGGAGGCTTAATATTTAGAGAGATAGTCTTGGCTTCTCTAATTGGAATAGGAGAGAAAAGTATTCTTTGGAGAAGCAAGAAGTGACTTAATGTTCCACTATTAGAGCTAGTGTATCACATGTAACTGTGTGTTATGTGGAATGTAAGACTGCGAACAAAAGTATCTTCCCTCAACCTAGTGGACAAATTTATAATAACAAAAATAAAATAATATAAAGCCCCCCTTAGATAAATTGGATAATGGAAAGAGGCTTACTTGGGATTCGTAGCAAGATGTTCTTGCCCCTCGCCTTGTAAGCTCCAATCATATCTCTTATTGTTATTATTAGAACCTGCACATACAACAACACAAGTCAAATATCTACAACATCTATGTAGCATCATCTCATTACTTTATTCTATGGATCAACAAAGCATCGAAATACATGAATGTAAACATAACATAACACATATAGGAAAACAATATACTCTTTGTACTAATATGAATAGGAGAGAGATTACAACTAAGAATAGTATCTGATATTGTAAATATATCTCCAAATTTAATTCTCCTTCCTTGTCACAAAGCACACCTCAATGTCACCCTAATGCATGAATATGATGACTCTTTTAGATTCAAGGAAACAACATGAGGGTATGATTAGTCTCCAAAAGCCAACCCTTATGTTGTAGATGGATGTACATTTATAGGAGAGTGTGGTAGTAAGGAATTCTTATCCATTTACCAATATAGGCTTGAGATCAACTTAGGAATGGAGGATGAGCTCAAGGGATAAGAGGAGAAATATCCAAGGTAGGATTAGACATGATTCAAAATTCTTATCCAAGGTAAAGTGTTAAATTGAATCATGAAAGCTTCTGGAAGAGGAAGCTTCAGGATTCTTTTTATCTTTCCCAAATTTATAGAATTAGTGCACTCCCAACAAGGGACAACCTACTACTGATTAGCGCTAGTGTAGAGAAACCTGATATAGAACGCAGGTCCCTAAAGGGTCATGGGCATTGGGCCTTAAAAGCATATAAATGAAGCAATAATACCCAAAACTTGAGGGATTTCGAAGAGTCATTCTTAGGGATTTGTGTAGGGATGATCACAAGGTGTTCATGGATGTTGATTGATCTAGTTTGTAGGCCTATTGACCAGATGTGACAAAATGGCCTATAACAAATTTCCCCTTAAAGAAAAAAGTCAGAAATGAAAACTCATGAATGAAGTGCTTTACCTTGTGACAAGTTTGGATCAAGAAAAATTGGTCGGATCATCACCTCTTACAGTAGATTTTCATCATGATATCTTTGTTGAGATAAGAATACCCATACTCAACACCTACGCTAATATTACATGTATAATGATCAAGAAGTCATGTCCACTGAAGATGAAGTGTAGATCCATGCTTGGATGAATGACTGTATGATCATATCCATCATGCTTATTACTCAAATAATAGGCCGAATGGATGGAACTAGATATGGGGTCTTCTATCTCGTTCACTCAAACATCCAATGTACGATTCTAACCATCTGAATAAAGGAGTTGGAACATGGTAGACACCATCTGATTACTGGCCAATGATGTAAGTCATTAATAGATGTGAGAGAAACCAATGATGATGTTAATGGCCCTCAAGGTATTGTAGTACAATCTATATGGTGTGAATGAATGAGTTGAAGTCAAACATCACACAAAATCTGTTGGTCGAAGACCAATGATGTAAACCTATCGTGGAGAGTGAGGAAACTTTCCATTGATGTGTGTAAGCCCAAAGGTATTGAAGAAAGAGTTTGTAACTCAAATTCTTGGATATGAGATGATGTTGAGAGGAAGTGACCTGTCATAGGAGGGCCTTGATGTATCCTCCATCAATGACATGAAACGGGTATCATGATTTGACATAGAATGGCGCTAATGTGGAACTAGTTCAAGAACAACAGACATGGAATGAAGGCTTCAGAGTATCATAACATATATCAATTGAATGACGTGTTTTGAACACATCAACGACACTGAATGGAGTTGGCAACATTGACCCAAAAACAAAAAATAGAGGCTTTGAAATGGTGTGATGAACCAAAAGAAAAGTAGATTACCCAACCTGACAACCACGGAGATAAAGTGGAAGAGTGTCATGTTCAAGAGTGACTCACTTCCAATAATAGGTGCAGTACGATTTTCCAAGTTTCCCCAACCATTTTTGGTCAGTACCTCTTTAGTTTTTAACAAGCTTGAGCAGGATAACATATGCTTTACCTGTAAGTTGATCCTTTGGATGAATCCCTCTGTGTATCTTCAATGAACCTTAAGAAGGAGTGGTTCAAACCCGTGATGTTTGAGTGCATCACTATTTGATGTTTTTATGAGTATAGAAAGGGTTTAACTCAACATCTTTTTCATGTTTAGAGAGTTTGAAAAAAAGAGGAAAAAAATAAAACCCCAAAGGTCCCTTTTCGTAAATAGTCTCTCAAGTCTGGAAATACAGAAAAAATACTCAGGATAACCTCTTAGCCATGTTTGACTAAGTTATTCCTTTCTCATAAATAGTCTATCTCAATCTAGAAAAGGGTTAAAATTATACTGAATATACATTTTCACATCTACTTTAACAAGTTTGAAAAGACAATTGCTCCACAATATTTTCATATTTTGGGAGTTTGAAAAGCGTTGAAAGAGGGGTTTCCTTTTTCGTAAGTTTACAAATCCTGGAAAAGAAATAAAAGGATACTCCCTGGTCAAAATGACTTGTTTCAATTCAAGCATCATCAAATTCATTAAAACGACTATCATCCTACTCAAAACACCACCAAAATATTAAAAATACATGTTTCATGATAAAACTAAGCCATATTTAGGTCAAAAAATTAAAAAATTAAAAACTAAATGATGAAAACGACCATGAAATAGGCAAAAAGTAACTCATTTTTACCACTTCACATTTTACCTCTTGGAGAGTGAGTTCTAAGTGTTTTTTCCCCCAATATTTTGCAGCTGATTGGAATCAATCCAGTGGATCATTTCAAGAATCGAAACTTCTAGATATGAGCTATAACCTTTTTCTTTCCTTTCATGGTTCCATTTTGTGATTTCATGCACACTTTTCAAGTTTTTTGAGGGCCCCTATGACTCTAATTCCTTTCCCTAGGTCAAATAGACCTCGAGAAGTTTGAAAGGTGCGCTAAACGGGAGAAAAATACACTAGGGAGAGTGCTGAAATGAACTATCTACCTTTAGGAGGGTGCGCTGAGAGAAATTCCCAACCTTGTTTTGCTTCTTTGCCTCAAAATTTCTCTAGCTTTTTGCATGAAATTTGTCCTAATGATCTATCTTATGATGTTTAAGGTGTCTATGGGAACAAAATTTCCTTGATATCGAGGGAAAGAGAACATGAGGAACAATATTTGATTGCAACTAATGATCCTGCCACCATCCATCCTTTAAGAGATTATGCACTTTTAAAATTCTTTTTTCTTCCTAGTATGAGGCAGTAGATGGAATTATTGAGATATATTTTATGTGCATGGGATGTTCAAGCACAAAAATTCAGACTAGGTGCACATATGTTGGAAATACAGGTAGAAGATATAATTTCTTGATTGGTTTATCAAGGTGAGGTTCCCCCATCTCTTTTTTTGGTTCAAGGAGTGGTGGAGAGATGGTCAAAGATTACACCAATGCACATTGCCGACCGAGATCTCAACTGACTAAGGATGGAAAAATCGACATCAAGGATGTGGTCTGTTTTCCTTTAAGAACTATCATGTTTGTCATCACCAGATTGGTTGGTAGTTTGACTCTACATGTGACAAAGAAGTCACATATGTAGTATGTTATATAATGTCTAGAGCCGACAATATTCAACTAGAGTAAGGGAGTATTGGTAAACATGAAGGAGCAACTAAATAAGGTAAAATATGGACTGTTAAAGAACTTTAGCTATGGTTTGATCTTAGTTTCTTTTTCATTAGAGTGGATTCCATTTCTCAGGCCACAACATATCCCACTCGAGCCCTTAGATCTGAGAGTCCTATAGATGAGGAGAGGGGTGGATCCCATGTCTACACATGCAAGTCCGTCATTGATGAGCTCCACACTTGTCTTCTTCATATAGTTGTGCATCCAGCTTATTATGATAGAATACTATCCATATGCAGGGATGGATTTCCGTAGAGGCCGTAATCTTATGCTTCCTAATGGCGAGCGATGGGGTGCCACGAGTAAAACATTTTGACCATTTTTGTATTTATAATTTTTATAATTTTCATTTTTTATTTTTGACGTATCGGGCTAAACTATTTATTTGTACACATGAAAATATTGGACCTGTTCGATCTATGGGTTCTTCTTATCTTCATCGTATAGGAGACCCACAACAGGAACCAACAATAGTACATGTTGTTGGAGTAGGGTGATAAGTACTACAAGATCTCAATGTGGTTGATACCCTTCAAGAGGTTGAGTGCCACATTGAGGGCTTGACCCATGGCATAACTGAGACTAGGGTCGATGAGCTCGCTATGAGATTGCAATACTATTGGCGAGTCTGGTTGTATCATCCAGTTACTATGCAAAATGGTTCGCACAGTGGCATGCTACCATGAGCACTATGAATAGTCTACTAGGGGGCTTATAGTCATATTTCGACTACATGTATATTTTAGGTTGTGTGGC
Organism: Pinus taeda; assembly: GCA_000404065.3. NCBI lineage: Eukaryota > Viridiplantae > Streptophyta > Pinopsida > Pinales > Pinaceae > Pinus > Pinus taeda. The sequence continues at coordinate 8,023 of APFE030390931.1, read as the reverse complement.
CACATGTGTCTCGGGCACAAATTTTGTAAAACCAATATCTATCTATATATATATACTTCAGTGTTTCTTATGGTTTTATTATTTATTTTAATGTATGTGATGTGTATTGAATTAATTTACTTGTGTTGCAAATGTCTATCTGAAACATGATTAGCCAATGCATCTGCCAAGGTATTTAGATTTCTAGAAATATGTTCATACTGGGTGAAATCAAAATATCTTTCTAGAATTAGAACCCTCATAAACATGTGAAACATAGGTGGACTTATAACGCAATAGGATTATTCAATTGTAGTGATATAAGGTGTGAGTTGAGTCTGATAACTATAAAATGGATACCATGAGAAATAACATCATAGAATAGTTCAACCATAGCACTATTATTAGCAATGCTATTTTTATATCGACCGATACAAATTCCTTGTAAACTCACTAACTCGCCATTCAAAGAATATATAGATCAAGCTATGGAAGAGAGGTTTCGAGTACTATGATTAGCACCATTAGCATAACCAACATATAGTTTGAGGGATACCAACGTCTGCAAACCAAATGTAAACCTGATTAACAGATACCTATGAAACTATAAAGGGAACAGACTACGAACACACTCAAAAACACCTATATAAGTATGTACACAGTGCATTACAAAAAAAATCAAGCATAGTATTTCTTAAGGTACAAGCCATTCCTAGGTTGTGGCAAGGGAACTCCATCAAAATTAACTAGCTCATAGGCCCCATTAGCACGAACACGTTTGAAAATGTATGGACCCAGCCACATTGGCTCGAACCTCACCGATCCTAATTTATTAGATTCTTGATCGTATAGCAAGACAAGGTCTCCTTCCAAGAAGAGAGTACAAGGATTGAAACTCTTGTCATATTGTGCCTTGATACATTTCTTATGGGCTTCATTACCCATCACGACATCATTACCGGTTTCAGCTAAGCGCGTCATATGTAAGAGATGTTCCTCTTTTGTGGAAGTTGCAGGGAGGAGTTCAACAACAAGTTTGAGGGATGGAATTTCACATTCAATCAGAAGGATTTCTTCCAGAACATAAATCAGCTGGGATGGTGTGACCTCAATAGAAGTCCTAACAAACGTTAGGTACACCCTCAAGGCCGCATAAAGAATAACATGTCAGTGAGATTTATGGACCCCTATCATACGTTGAAGCATCATTTTGAGAACTTTATTGATTGCCTCAAATTTCCCATTCACTTGAGGGTAGTAAGGAGTGGAAATTTTGTGGGAAATTACCAGTTTGGTAGTCAATTCACACATCATGTGATTGCGAAAATGTTTCCCATGATATGTAACTACATCCTCTAGAACAAAAAACAATGCAATGACATTATTGAAGAAAAATAGAGAATTTGTTTCACCAACATTATTCTATGTACGTAACACCTCAACCCACTTGGTAAAATAGTCAACTCCTATGATGATATAGCCATGCCCCTGATCAAGTGATGGTTATGTTATCACTCAGAAGTCTTCCCTAGAAGTTATAAAAGATGGAATAATCTGAGGTAACCACAAACCTAATCTTTTAGACTCAGGTTCTAGCCAACCTAAGTCAAGAGAGGGCTCTCTCTTTATGATTTAACTTTATTTTGGGTAGGATTCTAGGCTAGTTCTTAATGCTTATGGTCTTTTGGTTTTGATTAGGTGGTGGACCTAAGGGAGTAGATGGGCAGAAAAAGTATTCAAGCCATTGGGCTATGGAATCAATCAAAGAGTGGCTTAACTGGATCAGATCAATTATGAAAGGAAGAGTTCATAGGGCATGCTAGCACAACAAAAAGCAAATCTGCAGGTTCAAATGGATGAGGCAGTCCTAGCCAAGGTAAAGGGCAATGAAGAATCCTTAAACCGGGATTAGGATGAAGAAAAGAAGAATGATAAGTAGCAAATGGAAACTAAGAATCCTTTACTATGGACCAAAGGGGGTGGGGGGAACTACAAAAGTAAGGGAGAAATTAAGAATTTAGAGACCAAGATAGTTTAGCAGAAAACAATGAGAAAGTAAACAGTTAAAACATAGAGCATTTAAGCTAATTCTGAGATATCAATCCTTGTTTACTATTCAAATTTCATAGAGAAAACATGTGAATATTTATAACTTGATGAGAAAACAATAATTAAACATGAAGAGATAATACTTATTTGGTTCCAACTGTGCACAAGAATCCAGTGAAATGTCTTTAGCTTTATTTCATGACCCAGCAAAACCAGTCTTGTCTTGAATATAATAGCTCCTTAGCTCGATATAAAATGTCTATAGAAATGTATTTTAATCCATCCCAATTACTTCAATTTGTGAAGTATTTATACAAAAAATGTTACAAAATATCTCATAACAATATGAGAATTATTATAGGAAACGGAAAATATCTTCAAGCATGAAGATAGAGACAGATGGAAAACTGTCTTTTTGTTGTCCCTTTTATTGTTACTGTGTTGACTGTTGTAATTCAAATTTGGCTCTTTCATTTGCTTGATACTTATGTGCTGGAATCATTTTGGGTCTTCTACATACTGATACTCTTTACCTGTTACACTTTGACTCTGTTTTACCTGTTTTACTTGGCTACCATATAGATTTACTGCAGTAACTTTATAGTAAACCTATTAGTTTCATCGACCATTCACTTTCAGGTCATTTCATCCTTATCATCTTTCTATATATATCATCAGCTTCGGTATACTTGGCAAAATTTGGCCTGTTGATGAACAAGTGCTTCACCTCATGTTCTAGGAAAAACAAATTTTCCAAATTATCATATAATAGCTTTCCAGTACGCAGAGCTTTTACCCCTGAAGTACTAGCTTGGCTGCTGGCCAATTTGTTTAGTCTTTCAACATAATCATCTTGGGTCATAATCTTGTCATGTATTGCCATAGGACTAGGGAGTCCTTTTTCCCTTAAAATGCCAAACTTTGTCATAAAATTGTAGATATTAGCCTAGATGCTTTGGCATTTTTTCTCAAGGCTGAGCATAAGGTTCCTCTTGGTAAGAATCTTCTTGATTTCTATGATGGTCCCTGTTCTATCTTCTATGCCTAGATCATCCGACTAATACATGTTCTTGCTATTCAATAATGTTATCAATTGGTTGGCTTCCTCAGGTTTATCTCCCAATTCTTCCATTGTCTTGTGAATTGCTTTTGTGGCCACTTTTACCAGTTCAGTTTGCTCTTTACTTGAATAGATGGCCAAACATCATTGATAGGATTAGTGATGTTGGCCCAAAGCATTTCCTTTATATCTCCTAGTCATTGTTGCAATTTCAAGTCCTTTTCAAGGACTTTTATCCTTTCTCCCATTCTTTGATTCTTCTGAGCTTCTTCCTTATGTTGTATTTATGTAAGTTTCCAATCAGTTTCCAAACTGACACTTTTTCTTTAAGATTTTTGAGCTCAGTAGCCTGGATGGTCATTTCCTCAATGGCTTTTACCAATTCAGTTTCCTTTTCTGTGGATGTATCTGTCCTTGTAGATGTACCTGTGACTGGCAGAGCTGTAGCTGGTGGAAATGTTGGTGCTAAGGAAGTAGCCAATGTGGAGGGCACTACTATGGAGACTGTAGGAATTATAGTCTAAGGAGTGGTGGCCAACTCACTTTGTCTAGATTGTATCAAGCTATTTTGCTCTTTCTCTGTTTCTTTTAGTTGATCATTTAGCTTAAGGACAAAGTCCATAAGCTCTTCCTCCTTTCGAGTTTCCAGTACTTCAGCTGTTTGTGGATGATGTAGAGGAGGAATTTTGAGCTATTTTTTCAATGCAGCTATGTCATCATTTTTTTTTTTGTTAGTTTTTTTGCAGCCTTTACATCCTTGGGATCATGTCCCAGCTCTATGATTAAGTCCTCTAAGGACTTTATCCTAGTATCCTTGGCATGTGAAGAGGCCTTCTATAACTGGAATTGCGTTAATATATTATTCAGGGAATTTTGGAGTTGATGTGCTACAATGGCCTTGCTGGTCAAGGTGGAATAGACCATTTCCCTGGTCTGCTTGTGTAATTCCATTTGGTCGATAGGATGGATATCCTTCGCCAATACTTCAAAGTCTGTTTTCAAGTAATCTGCTATTGACCTGGGCTACTGGGTGGTAGGCTTCATGAAATTCATCTGCATCTTACCTTCTTTTACATCAAAGGATGACATTAGCCTTGTTTGATTAGTAGGAGCCATTTTAAGGTAATGTGCATAGCTTTGGGCCTTCAATATTTCATTTCTGGCCTTCTTTCTTTGTATTTCTCTCTAATGTCTTGGTTCTGGCCAGTTGGAGCTCTAAATGAGGATACTTCCATGCTATATTGTCTCTCCAGCATTTGAGCCTATGAAGTGGAAGGTTCTTGTGTACTCTTGTTCTAAAAAAGGATTTAACCTTTGCCTCTTGATATAAGTCTATACAATAGGTCTGCTAGAATGAGTGGCACCTCTCTAACTCTTTTGGGATTCTTCTCCTCATTTAGAGGAGTCTATACAATAGGAGGATTACTCATGATGTGTTCTGGCTTAGCCAACTCTTCTGATATGTCTAGCTATTCTAATTCCTCTTGCTCTTGAGGTTCTTCTCCTATTGTTTTCTTACTGTGTTCCTACGTTTCCCTTTGAGATTGGGATTCTCCTGGTACCTCTACAAAGGAATCTTCATCAATACTTCTTTATAAATAAATAAACACATTTATTGACAACAACTTTTGTGTTATCTCAGTCTACTAAAGTGTTCCCCACCCATTCTAGTTGATTTTCATATTGTTCTATTTCAGGAATTTTGTGGTGGACATAAGGAGATAATTTCCTCTTTTGTCTTCTATTGTAGATGAAATCTAAAGGGTCATCTCTCCATATAAAACTTTGTTTCAGTTTTAGCCTTTGAAGGATTTCTTCTACTTCCTTTCCTTCTTCCCTACCGTTGCATATAATGGGGCGAAGATGGTCCTTGATTCCGAGTTGAGCTTTCTTCTTAGCCTTCACAAAATGCACCTCATCTAAATTAATCATTTTCCTGTAGTACTCCAGAACAAACAATCTCATGGGGAGGTATCTTGGCAGTTTGTAGGGTGCTAACTCACAACTGTATATTCTGATTTCAGTGTGATTTTGGTACAAATACCAATCTCCCACTCTATATTGTTTGGACAACTGTAGGACCCTCCTGATATCTGTACTGATTCTGGGGGGAGGACTTCTTAACAGCATAGTTGCCACTGGGTGCACAAAGAGATCTATGAAATCTGTATAATTATATGGAGAGTCATATAGGTGGATTAATGAAGTCCAGAAGACTACTGATCTAGGGTTGCCTCTAGTATCAAGCTTTTGGAGTGTGAATGGGAATTTATTAGCTTGATACTACAAGAAAAGATGATATAAAACTAATGAATATTTGAATACTCTTTCATTGTCCATCCTCATTAATTGATCATGCATCTTATCTGCAATGAACTTAGCATAGTCAAACATAATGGCAGGGGGCTATCCAGGAGCGTAAATGGACATAAAAGCTATAATAATCTCATCAACAAATTTACTTGTAGCCTGGCCTAACACACTGGATATCATTTCTATGACATCTCAACCAAGATCAGAGAATATGGTCGACATGTATGGGGGAGGGTCCTTTGGAATGTATTTCTCTTCCCTAATGAAGGTATGGAATTACTAAGCAAGTTTAATGGAGGTGAGTGTAGGGAATCTATTAAGAAAGTCTCCAACGGAAACGGGGGTTAGGTTTTGGTCTGGTTGCCGCTGTAACATTTCATTTATGGATTCAGCACTGATGGTAAATAATACAAAATCGTCAAGAGTCATCACTGCTCTTTGGTTGGGACTATAGTTCATATAGAAATAGTGGATAATCTTTGGGAAGATATGAACTCCAGGGAATTGGTGCTTAGGCAAACCTAATTCCCAAAGACCTATTTTGTCTACATGGTTCAAGTACTAGTCTCTGTACCTGCAATATAGTTTCAATGGGGACTCTTGGATAGAGGTATCTTTTATTTGAAAGTCTCTATCTTCCAAATGGTGATGGTCTAAGTCCCTATGGGGAGTAGAAATTGGTAGGACATTCAATGCAATTGGAGCAGCCATTCTTGGTTTTTGTGGTTTCAAGGATGGGGGTGAATGGTTTTCGGTAAAATTGGGGGAAATTGGTCCAATTCAGAGTATTTTGGAGTTGCTCGGCAACTGTCTCATGGAATTACTTAGTAACTTAAAGCAATTGAGTAAAGGTTTGGGAATAAAACAGGGTTTCTCAGTGAATTTGGGTAAATACTTGGTTTCGGCTCTGAACGGATTGATGGGCGACTGTGCACGGTTAGCAGGAAGTGTACGTGACTGAAGGGTGGTCTAGAGTTTCAACAGCTTCAGTAGGTTGGAAGTTGAACGTGGGTTGACGGTTGCATGTACTCTGGTGCTTGCATGGAGGTCTGAGTGGTCTTTTTCATGATAAAACAAAAAAAAAATGAGTCTTTTAGTTTTATTTGCAAATTCAATTGTTTTGGTGGGTACATGGAGAAAGGTAAAATTGGCATTAATAGGGGGATGAGACATTTTGTCATCTAGCGGGAGGCAGTAAGCGGGTTCATTTCACAATGCTTTTGGGTTGGAGTGGTTTGGGGGGGAGGCTGCCCAATGTCATTCATCGAGCGCCACATAGCAGCGGGGTGAACAGTAAAAACCACCCATATTGGGCAGGTAAAGGTCGGCCTTCGGAGACCGCTCGATATGATTGTCAACCGTCGGATCAAAAGGGACTTGATCATACGGTGATTGGGGTGGGGATTTGAAATGAAGTTTAATGGAGGGGGCCAATGGAGGTTTAAGCATGGCAAGATTTAATTAATGATGGATTATGGAAGTTTAAATGGAATTGGGGGTGATTTTTTTGGCGGAGACAAATTATTAATTAATCACAGATCAATTAATTAATCTCTTTGTATTAGACTAAGGGTTTTGGTTATTAATTAGCCGTTGATTGACTTAATTAATTCTTTTATAACAATATAGTTTATGTTTCAAAGTTCGGGGCGAAATATTAACATGCGGGTTTTTATTTATAATATACGGGAATGGTTATATTTATTTTTGGGATTTAATATATAAAGTTAAAATTAATATGAATGGAAAGCAGAAAATAACTTAGCGCCAAGTCAAATGTGTATTTATTTTCCTTTATAAATACCTTATAACCTAGGCTTAGTGTTATTTTTGTGGGTTTTTTTCCGAAAAGGTGTTTGCTTGGGGCATGATCACTTTTTAAAGGTTTTATCCTTAGGGAAAAGGGGTATATTAGGGAAAATGAATGAATTATGGAGGGGGTGAATCCTTATGAGGGGAATTTTAGTACTTAGGACCTATAAGTTATTGGGTCGAGGGTCCGGCCCCTCCAGAAGTTAGGGAAATGCTCTGAGCCCCTTTAACTTAAGATTCTAGGTACTTTAAGATTTTCCTTGAAAATTAGTTAAGTGAAAAATGTAATGAATGAGGGAGGTTAATCAATTGACTTTGGGTACTTTGGTAAAATGCTCAATTTTCATCCATACTTTAGAAATTTTATGATGAAGGTAAATGATATGATCTTATCTAATCAATCATCACAATTCTGCAACCATTCAACTACTTACCCATCAACTCATCCTACCATTTTTCTTCTCTTTATTAGGGTGCACTAAAAATGGCAAACCCTTATCAAAACATTTTCTTTTATTTTACAAAAGTAATCTATCTAAGTCTAACCTTATTACATCCAAGGGCTCAGATTAAACATTTGAGCTCCTTTTATTTACTCTACTATCTACTTATCTGCCAAGATTAAACAGTTTGATCAGATTTTATTCTTTATCTATAGACATGAAATAGCCAAGTTTAAACATTTTGACCATCCATGGATTGTGGAAAAGGTAACAAGCTGCACACAATCTTTTTATTCTACATCAAAAGTAAATAGTAGTGGAATTTTGACTTGCACACTTTCGTGGTCTTTTTTCTTTCTTGGGGTTC
>APFE030390926.1:146482-168069 GCA_000404065.3 Pinus taeda | reverse complement strand
TTTCTTGCTCGCCCGAAAGGCCAACCCAGTAGTTGGAGCAAGGAAGGCGGCCTATTCCAAACCCAACCATTGCAGGAAGCACACCTGCAGCTTGCTTTCCCTCCCGACGCGCCAACCGAAGGATTTATGTTCTTTTTGGGCTGGCAATTGAATGAATGAGGGTTTCTTGCAATTAAAAGGTTGCTACTGGTTCCAATTCCCTATTTCACTTTCTTTTCTCTATGTTGTTATGTGACAACTGCAGTAGAATTTACTTTGATGTTTATTGAAGGGTTTTGTAAATATCTTATTGTGGAAAATAAGTAAGAGAAATAAATCAGTTTCTACAGTAGAGTTTCGTGTTAGAAATTTTCACATAAAACAATAATCAACAATTTACCTTCAACCACAATATGGTAAAGGTCTGCATCTGCTTCACTAGCCCAACTCAGTGAAATAGTTATCAATCCTGGTGTACCGAGCACTGAGTGCTTGTTTCAGCCCATACAGTGCTCCCTTGAATCGAGACACATGTGACTCTCTGTTGAAGGTCTCAAATCCTTCAGGCTGCTCAATATACACCTCTTCCTTAATCATGCCATTGAGGAATATTGCCTTTACATCCATCTGATGTATCTTCCATCCTATCTACACTGACAGTGCTAGAATGGATCTAATTGATGAGTAGTTTGCAACAGGAGCAAAAGTTTCATCATAATCAATCCCCTCCACCTAAGAAAAACCTTTGGCCACAAACATGGCGTTGTGTTTCTCCACAATACCATCCGCTGCTTGCTTTACCTTGTAAAGCCATCTGGAATTCACCACTGAATTGTCTGCCAGACTTGGGACCACATCCCAAACATTGTTCCTGACAATGGAGTCATACTCCTCAACCATGGCATCAACCCAAACTGGTTGTTGCACTACTTCCTCAAAAGAGGATGGCTCAATCTCTACGCATCCGCTCATCAGAGCCATGTAGCCAGTGTATTTCTCTAGTGACCTCCTCTGTCTGTGTTGTGATGTGGGTGCTCCCTCATTCTCTCTAGCATCATGCAATAACCTGTCAGCCTCTCTAGTGCGCTTTCTCCCATCTTTGGGAGACTTTGCATGAGTGGGTGTCTCCACTCCTTGCTCCTCTGCATGTGGCTGCTCCACATCATCCTGAGGTTCCTCCTTAGGAGCTAAAAGCTCCTCAACCGCATGTAGTTGAAGCTCCCTCTCAAGGGAACATCTCATGGCCTTCTCTTCATCAAATTTTACATCTCTGCGAACCATTGTCATTATGTTGGTTGGCAGGTACACCCGATAATTGTGAGGTGTATCAATGTACCCCACAAATATGCCCAACTCAGCTATTGGCTCAAGCTTTTTCTGTGCATTTTTGGTTACATGGCAGTAGATTGATGAACGAAAAACCCTGAAGTGTGCCACATCTGGTTTCTTCCCTGAAAAAGCCTCTTCCGATGTACTCATCCCAAGAATTCAATGAGGGCTTTTGTTCTGCAAATAAACAGTTGTGTTGCATGCTTCAACCCACAAGTGTAATGGTAGGCCCTGATCATGTAACATCGCCCGTGCCGCTCCCACAATACTTTTGTTCTTCCCCTCAGCCACCCCATTCTGTTGTGGGTTATGAGGTGTTATCAACTCTCGTCGAATGCCTTCTGATGCACATAAGTTTTTGAACTCATTCGATACATACTCTCCATCGTTATCGCTCCTAAGAGCTTTAACTTTCCTACCAATATCTTTCTCGACCAGTGCTTTAAATTCACAAAACTTAGCAAAAGTTTGATCTTTCTTTTGCATGAAGAAGATCCAACACTTACAAGAAAAATCATCAACAAATATCACATAATACCTATGCTTGGTCGTGGATGTTGTCGAGAACGGTCCACACACATCTGAGCGAACTCAATCAAGGATCACCTGTGCTCGATTGTCTTTCTCATGAAAGGAAGCTTTGGTGTACTTTCCCAATGTACACCTTTTGCATGTGTCTACTTTCTCTAGTGTACCCTTGGAAAGATTGGTAGAAATTTGTTGCATGATCTTCAAAGCGCCATAGTGCAAGTGACCCAACCTCCTATGCCTCAAGTCACCGATGTCTTGGCTCTACACCTTCTCTGCTTTCGTGTTCATGGCAACACAATTTTCTACCTCCAACTTGTAGAGGTTCTTCACTCGAACCCTATCTTCTTCACCTGTCCTGTGGCTATGTGACGAAGGAACGCCTTTCCCTTACTTAATATCACATCACCGCTTCTATCCTCCAACATGGCAACAAATACCAAGTTCTTCTTTAAACCAGGAACATACATAACATCTCACAAAGTGAGGGGAGAACCCGACTCCCTATGAAAGGTAATTGTACTAATACTGGTAGCGTATACCTCCCATCATCACCCATCTCGATATGAATCTGGAGATCCTTCTTCTCCAAGCTAATGAAGAGCTCTTTGTTACTGGTCATGTGGAAAGAAGCTCCACCGTCCAGGTACCACACACCACCCATCATCGATGACACCATACAAGTGATGAGGGTAAAGTCCAGTTCGAACTGTGATGCAAAAGCCGCACCTGCCACTCCTCCTGAGGGCTTCTTACAGGTCTTCTTATGCGTACACTTTGTGGCAAAATGTTCCAGCTCGTGACAGTGAAAACACTTGATTTTCGACATGTCCTTCTTCTTGCCACCCTGACAAGAATCTGATTTGGAATGGGATGACTTCTCCTTCCCTTTCTTTGCCTTACCCGCTAAGGCATAATTCTCCTCATCATCATGATTTGATAAAGATTCGTCTCTAGTGTTCCGCTGAATCTCTTCTTGTACCAAATCGGACCACAACCTCTCCCACTCTAGTAGCTTCTCCCTCCCATTAACAAAGTCCTATTAACAAAGTCCTAGTAACTGTGCCAACTCTTGGGAAGTCCTAGAAGTGCTAGGCTCACCAGATCGGCTTTGGCAACAGTAATCCCGACACTTCCAAGCTCATCGCAATGTTGGGTGAACTTGGTCAAGTACTTCGGAATTGAGTCGCCCTTCTCCATCTTGATCTTTCTAAGTTTGTCCTTCAGTGCTAGCTTCATGTGGTCACTGCAATTTTGAAACAGGTTCGTCAATGCCTTCCACATTGCAAATGGAGTTTCCTTGTTGTGGAGATTCGAGACAATATGATCTCAAACTCCTAGGATAATCCTTCTCACTTTGCCACACACTTTCTCCATTCAGCCAGATCTTTAGCATCTGATGTTGGAAGCTTTGGAATATCATGATCTATGAATTACTTTAGCCCATTGTCTTCCAGCACTGCCTCCATCTTGTCCTTCCAAGCTATGTAATTCGAGTTACCCTCCAGGGCATACTCAAGTTTCAAACCGCAAAATGACATTCAGCTGACTATGAAGTATGAACTGCAAATTCGATTTCACCTACACAACAAACTCGAATTCTCCTCTTCTATATTGTCTTTAGCTCCAATAACATGTAGAATTTTTACTTGTAGATTCAACGGCTTATGTGATATGCTAAAACACAAGACAAGAATCAAGAAAATGACATGTGCTCAAATAAAATCGAATTTCTGGTATTAAATGAGAAAATCGCTTACTTGGAAATTTGAATCTATGAAGTTAATGAACATTTGGGAGGATTTGGGAGAATATTTAGTGGATATTTTGTAGAAAATTGTCCCCACGTGGGTTACCACCCATCTACACTTGACATTCCATCATAAAATTCAAATTTGGCACATAAGGGAAGAAGAAAATGATGTCCACTTGCCAGAAATCGATTTTGACGCTTGGCATTGGAGCTCCATTTAACAAATTCGAATTTCTCTTTAGGATAATCACCTCATGTCACTTGTTTAATCACTCTACATTGGGATTTGCTCCCAACTTTCTATATAATAGAGCCATGGGCTCTCATATTGTATCATGTTATGAGTTATTGGGCTTGAGGAGACTCCATCTGTTTGTACTTGCATATTTTTAATATAATCAAAACTTTGGGGATACATGGCTTATGTTCTTTTGGCGCTATGAGGTGACTTATTTTCATGTTATTGCTTTTATGTTCATTTCCTTTTGCATATCGAATGAATATTAGATTGTATTTTGCCATTTTATTTGGATTGGTGTGTGCAAGGTATTTTTCACACCCATTGATTTAGAATTATATTCTAGGAATAGGTTTTCCAGCTCGGTTTAGGAGAAATGTTTGACTATCATGTTTATTATATTGTTTTAATCCATATATGTACTAATATCTCTTTCAAGTGTGTAGGAAAGATTTTCGTTTTATGTGCTGGAATCCATCCGAAAGTGGGGGAAATCTTCACGAGATCAACCAACTCCTAGAGCCATAATGATCCAAGAATTAGCCATCTTCCACTTCAAAGTCTTCCATCCAACGAGGCAAGAAGGGGTTCTTTTACCCTATAGTTACTTGATCATCATTTTAAATACTTCTTTGATTCTGACTTTTCAAAACTTGAGCTAGTATTTTTGTACATTAAATTTGTAGAATAGTTTGTTTATTTTGATTTATTTTCAACTAACTCTTGGTTTTCATTTTGCAGCCCATAAGCTTGAAGCATTAGACAACAAAGAGTTTTGAGGAGAGGAATTGAAAAACTACTTACTTGTGTGCATGCAAGACCCCTTCACCCATTTCAAGGATAGATTTTTCAAGGGAAGTTGTGAGCACTCAAAGGAGACCGTGAGCATTTCAGGGGAAGTTGCAAGTTCATTTAGGTCGTGGGCTTTATTGAGCCTCACAACTATCTTTTGAAGGGTCTTTTGAATTCTGTAGCTTCTTGTTATATATTCGTGAGAGAGAGTCTAGCATTGTTAAATTTTTGCACTTTGTAAAGATCTCTCTCATATTGTAAGCAGCCTTTTAGAGACATTTTAACCCATTTCAAGCACTAATAAAATAAAATAAATGTTTTGAGGGAGTTTGGGATTTTTCCCATGACATCCTTCTTCCTCATTTAAAGAGGGAATTCTTATGGTTTGACTGATTTTTTGCTTCTAGTTTTCCTAACTTCTAAACACTCAATTTCGTACTTAAGAATTAACTCATTCTAATCCGCATGCAATTTTTCCTAATTTTAAATTTCTTACATGCATAAGCTTCAACTTGTAAAATTTCGATTAAATTTTAATATTTATCTTATGTGCAAGCATTCAACATTATGGCAAGTTTTGATCATTCTTTCAAGTACATGCTTCATTTTTTTATTATACACATTTGTAACGTTTGAAGCAATTCTATTGGAACAATTGTAGCTTTAAAACAATCTACTTCATTTGTTTATTACATGCAAGCACATATGAGTTCATTTACATGCTAAATTCTCGAAGTGTTACAAACTATCTCATTTTGCATTTATGAAGCATTTGCATGTAAGTATATTTTAATTAGGGAATTAACACAATCTGCAAAAATCATAAATTTTAAAACGAGATCAACTAAGTTCCAAAGGTGGAATCGATGATTCAGTACCTTTCAATTTAACCAGGGAGCGTAGGTGGCTTACCCAAATATTGTAGGATGCACAAGAGCAAGTTGGAGCTCCAAAGACAACTTTTTGGGTGATTAAAAAGTTTATGAATTATGTTGTACTAATGTCTTCCACCATTCATGCATAGCTATGATGAAACAACAAGTGTGCAAGGCATAAGTATGCCAACATGCCATGTTGGAGTATAACTCCATCATGAAAAAAGATGTTTGAGAGATTGTGCAGAGATCAATGGGGAAGTCAACAATTGATTCCAAGTGGTTGTACAAGGCGAAGCATGTATTAAATGACAGCGTAGAGAAGTAGAAGGCTCGGTTATTAGCGAAAGGATTCTCCCAAAGGGAGGGAATTCTCCATGAGGAGACCTTTGCTCCAATCCATTGTGTCTTTAAATTAGCTTTTGGTTAGCATTTAAAGCACATGCATGAAAAGACAATGTGTCTTGACTCTTAATGATCTGATTGACGAGGAAGTACACATCAATCAACTGAGAGGCTTTGAGGTCCATGTTAAGAGACGCATGTATGTAGACTGAAGAAGGCCCTTTACAAGCTGAAACAGGCACCATGTACCTAGTACTCAAAAATGATGAATTTAACATAATTGGTTTGGGCTTACCCAAAATGTTGCAAACCCCAATCTTTAAAACAATCTACTTCATTTGTTTATTACATGCAAGCACATATGAGTTCATTTACATGCTAAATTCTCGAAGTGTTACAAACTATCTCATTTTGCATTTATGAAGCATTTGCATGTAAGTATATTTTAATTAGGGAATTAACACAATCTGCAAAAATCATAAATTTTAAAACGAGATCAACTAAGTTCCAAAGGTGGAATCGATGATTCAGTACCTTTCAATTTAACCAGGGAGCGTAGGTGGCTTACCCAAATATTGTAGGATGCACAAGAGCAAGTTGGAGCTCCAAAGACAACTTTTTGGGTGATTAAAAAGTTTATGAATTATGTTGTACTAATGTCTTCCACCATTCATGCATAGCTATGATGAAGCAACAAGTGTGCAAGGCATAAGTATGCCAACATGCCCTGTTGGAGTATAACTCCATCATGAAAAAAGATGTTTGAGAGATTGTGCGGAGATCAATGGGGAAGTCAACAATTGATTCCAAGTGGTTGTACAAGGCGAAGCATGTATTAAATGACAGCATAGAGAAGTAGAAGGCTCGGTTATTAGCGAAAGGATTCTCCCAAAGGGAGGGAATTCTCCATGAGGAGACCTTTGCTCCAATCCATTGTGTCTTTAAATTAGCTTTTGGTTGGCATTTAAAGCACATGCATGAAAAGACAATGTGTCTTGACTCTTAATGATCTGATTGACGAGGAAGTACACATCAATCAACTGAGAGGCTTTGAGGTCCATGTTAAGAGACGCATGTATGTAGACTGAAGAAGGCCCTTTACAAGCTGAAACAGGCACCATGTACCTAGTACTCAAAAATGATGAATTTAACATAATTGGTTTGGGCTTACCCAAAATGTTGCAAACCCCAATCTTTACTACTTGTTTAATATATATGTGTTAATCTAGGTTGTCATTGATGTCAATATGGCAGTGGCCGAAATGGAAAATATTCTTGAAGATACCAGAGGATGACTATAAGTGTTGCTCAATCATGTATAAGACAAGAAGTGTCAATCATGACAATGTTGATCTAGAAGCCCTTGAGGACCTTGATGACATATGTGGACCACACTTGATGAACATGATTGGAAGACTACCTTGGAACCTATATATCACTATGACATACACTTGATAATGGAAGACTATACGATGATGATGAAAGACTACATGTTGCATATGATGCTATCGATGACATTTATGAGCCATGAGCTTTAATGAAGAAGCCTAACAAAATGAAGCCATCCATGAAGAAGAAGTCCTACACTTTCTTTCTGCATTCATATAGGACCAGTCACATTAAAAAATATTTTTCACCTCCTTAGAGGCAGAATCTCACCATGAGACCTTCACCATCTTAAAGAGCATAATTTTTCTTTTCCAACGAGCTATTGCTCAACCTGAAACTCCAAGCGGTTTGGGGAAAATGAATTTTTGAAGTGAAGTTAGTAATTCTGCCTATTGTGTTAAGACAATTCATGTTAGCCTACCCAAGAGGATGTGATTGTTCGTTGTGAGGACGAATAGGTATTATATATATAAGAGGTTAGACCTCTATTTTTGTCAAGAAATTTCAGTGAAGATAAATAGAGGAGCATGGGACAACAAGGAGAGCGAGGAGGAATTTTGAGAGGAATATTTGCTTGGGTTAATCTATGAATTGGACAAATATGCAGCTCAGACTCCTATGGTGAACCCTTTTTGAGGCTCGGCCTACCTCCTGTAGCTCGGATTAGACAATGAACTATAGCTCGGACTAAGCCTTCATTACAGCACCTCGGATTCTCTAAGAGGCTCGGACTGTGGTGTAGCACAGAGATTAGTGCTCAGATTGTTCCTCAGTGATCAACTTCCCTACAGTGACATTCTCGAAGCTGCTATTTGAACTGTGGCTTGGAAGTTGACTGTGGCTTGGGTGCTCAGAATTGCGAACTGTCTAAGGTTATCACAAGTGGATAAATGGCTCAGGATTGCAGTCAAACTTCTATGGTGTAACCATTGAATATGGGCTATCTTATGGTGGTCTGAGCTACGATTTTCAAGTTGGGTACCTCTCCTAACATTGCAGACAGTGCGGTGAAGTGGAGACCTTATACCTGGACTCTAGTGTCTCTCAAACAGTGCAGTGACATCTAGTACAATGAATATAAGGAAGAGAAATAATGGGTGCCCTAAAGAAGATAAATTGTTGAGTTGGTACGTTGAAGTAGTCTTGGAGAAAATTTAGAAGCAATCATTGAGAAGTCTTCTTAAGCATTGCATGGAGCATTTTGGTGAAGCATTGATTGAATACTTGTTGGAGCTTTCACTAGAGAATTGTTGAAGAACTATTGGAGCATTATTGAAGTCCTTGTTGAGCTTGTATAAGCTTCTTTGTTGAAGAAACCTTTCGAAGATTTGATTGAAGACCTTATTGAAGACCATGATGCATTGAAGATGTCATGAGGTGATTTGGAGACCTTGCTTGGGTACAATGAAGTGCAGTGACGATACCTTCTAATTGACAAGGTTGTCATTGATGATGTAGCGTGGAGATTGACAAGGCTCGGTGAAGAAGACTTTGGGAGCCATGAATTACAATCAAACATATCTTTACAAAGCAAAGCTATAGGATTGGTGTCCTTGGAGTTGATGCTCCTAAACTCAAGGTTGGTGCCTTGGATAAGATAGGGTCGAAGCCCTAGAGGTCGGAGCCTCCCTAAAGTCCAAGTAGGTGCTTGGCACATCCCAAGTTGGAGCCTGGGTGTTTTCATCAAGGGTTGGAGCCCTACCCATATTGTATTTGATTCATTATAAAGATTATATTAATAAAAGCATTTTATTTCTATTGTTCATTTTGTGTTCTAAATATAAGTGATCTAACTGGTAAAAGTAACAATTGAAAAGAAATATTGATTCACCCCTCTCTTAGTATTTCCAACAATCTGATCTCCTTGTTTTGGTCTTGTATGTAGATGACTTGATACTTACAAGGAGTTCTAAGAAGCTCATAACTTAGTGTAAGACAAAATTGGTACACAAGTTTGACATGGACATTGGTCTTATCCATTATTTCCTGATGCTAGACTCTAGAGGCCTGGCAGGGCACAAGAGAGGCCTTTTGCACAAGGGAAGTACACACAGAAGATCCTAATATGGTTTTAAACAATGGATTGTAAATCCTAGGCCGCTCCCATGATTCCAAATCTAAAGTTACATCCTGACTTCGATTCAGAGTTGGTAGATCCTTCATTGTATAGAGAGCTGATTGGTTCCTTTATGTTTCTAGTGAACAGTAGACCTGATAATTGTTTTGTGGTGAACACTTTGGACCAATGCATGGTTCAGCCAAGGAAAATTAACGGGGTTGTTGCAAAACATGTGCCCTGATACTTGAAGGGCACATTGTGTCATGGTCTGAGCCTTGAGGTATGTAGGAGATGCAAGTTGAAGCTACGTGGTTTTGTGGATTCCGACTATGTCGGAGATGCACGTGGTGGGAATAGTACTTCAGGGTTCTTCTTCAGTTTGGGTTCCAGTATAATACCGTTTAAGCAGGAAGCATGCAACAGTTGCACTTAATTTAGTAGGGAAATAGTACTTCTGGGTTCTGCTTCAGTTTGGGTTCCAGTATGATACTGTTTAAGGAGGAAGCAGGCAACAGTGGCACTTAATTTAGTAGAGGCAGAGTACATGGCAGCCAGTTTTACTAGTTGTGAGGCCCTCTGGCTTCACAAGTTGATAGCAGATGTGACCAACCAGATGATGGAGCCTACTGAAATATATTTTGACAATCATAGTTGTATTGAGCAGGCCCTCTGGCTTCACAAGTTGATAGCAGATGTGACCAACCAGATGATGGAGCCTACTGAAATATATTTTGACAATCATAGTTGTATTGAGCATTTCTTGCTTTCTTCTGATCGCTTGGGCTCTGTGTAATGCTCTCTTTGAGGAATCTGTTATTATGTGGTTCCAGGTTTTTGTGGCGTGGCAGACCTGTGGCAACTGATGGTAGCTGAAGCCTCAGAGATGACATCAAAGCCACCTAAATGTTGTTTTCTACAGCTCGCTTTACACTGCATGGAAGCATTGTTTTAAAGGATGGCAATGGACAGGGTTGGAGAATCAAGGGCTCACAATTTCGGGCAGTTTGCGACTGGCAAACTGTCTCAGGTTAGGCAGCGGCTAGGGAAGAGTACTCATGTCTCCCCACTTCTAGCAGACATGTAGAAAATTCATTTCATGAAAGAGGCTTGTGCTATGCAGCCATGGTGCTAGGCAATAGATACAGATGAGCACCAAGGTGAAACCGATCTCTGTTAAGCAGTGGCACCTGTCAGTTCTTGTTGAGCGAAGACTTTCGTAGCGGTTGGTGGCCAGCCATGTGAGGCACATGACCATCAAAACATCTCGACGACATTTTTATTAGGGAAGTGGTTCAGCAGTTAGCCGTTCTCCTATGAAATTTTGTATTGAGCGGTAACATCCTCCTATTAGAGCCATAAAACTTCTGATAAAGGGAAAAAATCGTTATCTAGCCTATCGTGACTCTCTGCACTTTGGTTTCTCAAGCGGATCTATTGCAGGCTGATCTTTAGGGTTTTGGTTTAGGTCGGAGCTTCCGTGTTTAACCTCTATTTTTTTTTTCTGTGATTTTACCCATTTTTATCTCACAAAAATTGACAAGCATGTTTAATATATATCTATATATATATAGATTGTTTGCGCGCACACGCACTGTTTGTGCAGTTCAGAATACTTATTATTTGCTCTCTCTTGCCCTATCAGTTGATATCATAGAACTTGTTTTGGCTCTCATCTTGCTCTTTCTTGAAGCCTACCTCCACACCCAAATTCAACATCACTCTATTTATTTCTTATGTCTCTACACCCAAGTTCACATCAGAAATTAGATTCCCATGCTAACTCTTCACGTAGCCGGCGTTCCCACCCAAATTCTCCGTCATCTTTGTACCCTCGGACTTTGCAACACCCAGGTATATTTCTCTACATGGGTCGTGGAGGCTAAACTAGAGAGATGTTCCCTTGAATTGGAAGGATTTAATGTGGAGATCTATGCTTATATAAATTTGTAATTGTGAATTTTACAAAACGATAGTGTAGAAGCGAACTACCTGCAAGCTTGGCGACGTGAATGTTGAGGCGCGTGGGATTAAAAGACCAGTTACCGGCATGACCATCAGTGGACTTGAAGTAACAGGTGGCATCGAAATGCGATGAATACCACAATCCACATCTTAAATTGGCAACCAGAGGAAGCTCAGGCCATAGCCTTCTGATTTCTGCTACGAAAAGAGAGTCGTGATATATCGATCTGAGGGCGTTGTACAGCGACTGATCCATCCTCTTTATCGTCCTGCACACTTTGTATATGCTCGGATTCTCATCTCCTCTCTCCATGGCATCCATTCTTTATTTTCTTCGCAAATTTCCGCCACTTCAAATGCAGATGGACTTGCAGCGCGGATTTAAACCACGATTAGATTCAGAGTACTGATACTCTGAACGTCCGTACTCTCTTTTCCTCCAACGTGATCCGTTTTCCTTTCGGTTAGGTGTTCATGCATTCATGGTATCCAGAGTGAAATGAGACTGTGCCCCATTTAGATGGAGCTCCTTTCCATGCCCAGAATCGAAAATTATTTCAGCACAGCTCGGCTGATTAAAATTATTTCGGCACAACATGGAAATTAAGTTAATATATGAAGTATTTTGGAAGATTTTGGAAGCTTTTCGAACCAACGAGCTGAGTTTATTTTCACAATACGATATCTAAGGAGTAGGTTAAATAGAAAGACAGAAAAAGGAAATATTTTATTGTTTAAATAAATTTTATGTTTTTTTAATAATTATTTATTTATTTATTTGACTAGGGGAGAGGGGAATAGGGGAGGGAATATTTTATATGGTTTAGATGATTTTTTATTATTTAATAGTATTTATTTATGTAATTTATCTATTATTTATTTATTTTATTTATTTATTATTATTAATTGGAATTATACTTGGAAAGGTAAAAATAATAAAGATTTTTTAATATAATTTTTGTTAGAAAAGGAATAAATAATCATTATAGTAATAAATAATAATAAAAAAATTAATAAACAAATGAGGGTATTTCTCTCTATCTAATTATAAAGAGTTAAAAATGATGAAAATACATAAAAAGGAAGAATGAAAAAAGGGGATTAGAAATAAAACAAACAAGAAATGGGACAAAAAGCCCAGATAATGATGGAGAAAAACTAAGAAGAAAGGGTTGGAATCCAACAGCTACTAATTTTCAAGTCGTCATCCCTATTAATATTACCGGAAGACCTCTCAATTTCAATGGCTTCCCTAAACTTACGGTGATCTTTGCGATAACCCTAGCCTCCTCAATTTTGCATGTTCCGCCAAAGCTGAAGATCTGGTCCTCTCGTGCTTGATATCAGCAGCGTGTTCCTTAATCCTCTAGTTAATAAAACAACCTGTTTCGCCAATATATGAGGTTCCACAAGAACATGGGATGATGTAAACACCTTCCATATCTATAGGGTTCATATGGTCTTTAACAGATTTTTGGGAACTTCTAATAGTGTTGAGGGGTCTAAAGGTTGAGGGAACATTATGCTTCTTCAGGATTCTCACAATCTTATCTAACCTGTTCATGGAAGATTTTGAATCCAAGGCTTTATCCTAAGCTATATTTAAACCTAAGCTTTGGAAAAGATTTGTTGATGACACCTGCGTCATATGGCAACACGGGTCTGATAAGTTAGATCTCTTTTTCCAACATGTTAATAATCATTCTAACTCCATAAAGTTTACCATGGAGCGAGAAGTTGATGG
Organism: Pinus taeda; assembly: GCA_000404065.3. Classification (NCBI taxonomy): domain Eukaryota; kingdom Viridiplantae; phylum Streptophyta; class Pinopsida; order Pinales; family Pinaceae; genus Pinus; species Pinus taeda. The sequence continues at coordinate 155,076 of APFE030390926.1, read as the reverse complement.
TTGCCTTCCTTTCAATGATGTCTTCATTTCAAGGAAAGCTGATGGATCTTTCTCCAATCATGTGTATTAAAAGAAGACTCATACTGAGCAGTATCTTCATGCCAACTCCCATCATTTTCCTGCTCAGAAGATAGGTGTTCTGAGCACATTAGTCACTCGTGCTCTAAGGATTTCTGATGAAGACCACATTTCTAAAGAAAACTCTCATCTTCTTAATGTTTTTGTCCATAATGGTTATAGTAGGCAGCACGTTGTTAAAGCTTTTCTCAGAACGAGTAAGGGTCCTAAGGTTAAGAAAGAAACCATGAATCGTAGTCCAGGAGTTCACCTCCCCTTCATCCAACAGACAAGATTGCGAGAATCCTAAAGAAGCATAATGTTCCCTCAACCTTTAAACCCATCAGCACCATTAGAAGTTCCCTAAAATATGTTAAAAACCATGTGAACCCTATGGATATGAAAGGTGTTTATATCATCCCATGTTCTTGTGGAACCTCATACATTGGAGAAACGGGTTGTTCTATTAACCAAAGGATTAAGGAACACGCTGCTAATATCAAGCACGGGAGGACCAGATCTTCAACTTTGGCAGAACATGCAGAGAAGACCAAGCATCATATATGCATTGAGGAGGCTAGGGTTATCGCAAGAATTTCTCATTTCCATTACCGCAAGTTTAGGGAAGCCATTAAAATTGAGAGGTCTTCCAGTAATATTAATAGGGATGACGGCTCGAAAATTAGTAGTTATTGGATTCTGACCCTTTCTTCTTAGTTTTTCTCCGTCATTGTCTCGGCTTTTTGTCCCCTTTCTTGTTTATTTTATTTCTAATCCCCTTTTTTTCATTCTTCCTTTTTATGTATTTTTCATCATTTTTAACCCTTTATAATTAGGAATAGAGGAATACCCTCATTTATTTATTTTATTTATGAGTTTTTATTAGTATTATTATTTTTTTTTATCTATAATGAATTATTTTATTCCTTCTTTATGGTAGATTTTATTTCCCAAAAAAAATTATAATCCTTTAAACAAAGTCTTTCAGTAGAAATCACATGAGAGAATTTTTTAGCCGACGTGTTTCGAACTAACAAGTGTGGTTCATCATCAGGACCAGATGAAGAGGCAGACCATGACAAAGGCTTAAATAGAGAGCAATGTAGAGACATAATTTCAAGTAACGGTTATGTCTCTACATTGCTCTATATTTAAGCCTTTGCCATGCTCTGCCTCTTCATCTGGCCCTGATGATGAACCACACTTATTGGTTCAAAACGTGTCGGCCAAAAAATTCTCTCATGTGATTTCTACCGAAAGACTTTGTTTAATTCATTATGGATCACATAAGCTTGAATTCGAAAATTAAAAGTTAATTAATTATGACGGTTTGTAACTTTTAGACCAGTTTATTTATATAAATTAAATAATTAATAAATTAATAATACACATTAACTTGTAACGTGTATAAATTTATCTTAATTCTAAATTTATCATCTTAATTTTTTATTTTCTAAATGTAATTAATTCGTATAATTTTGGTGTTTGGAATCAATTTGCAAGTACTTTTACTCGTGTTCTTAATTCTAGATGTATCATCTTAATTGTATATTTACTAGATGTTGAGGGATGAAATCTCTTTTCACTTTAAAAAAAGTTGCATATTAAGAGGTTTGATTCATTTCAGCACTTGGTAAATCGAGTGTTAAGATGCATCTAGACTGGTTTAATATCCCTCTTTACCTTAACTACCTAAAAAAACTTAAATAAAAAATTGCGCCAAAAATGCTCTCTAACACAATATGGAAAAAATGTTGTAATGTGTATCTTAATTCTAGATTTATTATCTTAATTTTATATTTACTAAATGTAATTAATTCATATAATTTTGGTGTTTGGAATCGATTTGCAAGTAATTTTACTTGTGTTCTTAATTCTAGATTTATCGTCTTAATTGTATATTTACTAAATGTTGAGAGGGGTGAAATCTCTTTTCACTTAAAAAAAAAAAAGTTGCATATTAAGAGGTTTGATTCATTTTGACACTTGGTAAATCGAGTGTTAAGTTGCATCTAGATTGGATTAATATCCCTCTTTACCTTCACTACCTAAAAAAAATTAACAAATATAATTGCGCCAAAAAACGCTCTCTAATGCAATATGGAAAAAATGGTGTAACGAATTTGCTTGGGTTTAGGCAAAGCAACTAACAATCTCATTCAAATTCTAGCTTGATGGAAAAGCCTAGAAGTAGCTATTACAAGCCATATTCACCATGTGGCACAGCAACTAACAATCTCATTCAAATTCTAGCTTTGGGGATTCCACAATTGTCATTCAAAAAATTCTCAAAGCCAAAAAGATAGCCAGAAAAATTTCTCCATCTGATGCTTCTTAGAATACGAGTGCAACCCCAAAAGTTTAAAAGTACATAATTCTTTTATATAAACAGACAGGATAACCAAGTAGCGGATCTGCTAGCCAACCAAGGAGCAACGTTAGAACAAGGAGTGTTTATTCAAGATCAACTGCCTAATGATATATTTCATTCCATGGTTATCAAATTGAATTTTTTTTGGGATATCACATCTTGAAAGAAAGAAGAAAGAAATTATTTTAATGTTCACAAGGCTAAAGATAGCCTATGGGACAGATTGCTTCTTCATCTACTTGATGTATTCGGCCCTTTTCTGTGAAGCTTCAAAATAAATACTCTCAGCTTCTCAACAAACCCCTCACTAAATAGATTATCCCAAGAGATAGCTACCAGCATATCTGCATAACTTTCTATGTTGTCTTTGAAGGCCTCACATTCTAAAATGAATGTTTTTCTGTTTCCACTTTTCCGGAAGAACAAAAAATGTATACTCTTTCCTCCCACACTTCCTTTAGCCTTTTCTAGCACCCTGTTTCACAATGAAGTTGATGAGAATTAGTCCTTAACTAAGCAATAAGAGTTTTGGCTCTCCAAGAGATATTGGCCTCTATGTATGCTTTTGGTTGATGACTATGAGTGGGATTAAACACTTCAATATAGTAATTTTTCTTTCTTCCTAGCTCCTTATCCCAAGTATGATTGTGGAACTTTTCCATAACAAAATTTTTTATCTCTTTGTTGTTTATGGGACATGCGTTCAAGCAAATACCTCATTTACTAAACCATTTGTTATTTTGTTGCATCCAAGTGTTTTTGATCTTGCACAATCTATAATTAAAGACAACCTTAGGCCATCTACCCTCTTCCATTTTCTCAGTTTTTTTTAAATACCTTATGACTCGCACCCTAGCAATTGCTTCAATAGGAGCAGTCCCTATTTCACTTAACAAGATATCATAAGGAACTGTACTTTTAATCATAAATTTGTTTGTAATCAAACGCTTATGGATTTTCTCAATCTATCTCCACTGCATGTCGAATGTATTGTTGGTTCATAGTTCACAACCATAGAGAATCACCAGAATCACTAGAAGCCCAAAAAGAGTTTGAGTGGTTTTCCAGTCCCATAACTCTACCTCTCTACACCTATTTTGAAAAGCATAAAATGTTTTCCACCCCCCTCAAATTTCTTTTCTTTCGACAACCTTTCCAACTTAGATTTTTGTTGAAGTCAATTCCGAGGTATTTGTAATCCGCAATTTCTTCCAGAATGTTGCCTTCAAAGTAGAACTTATGCTAGTTATGTTTTCTTTTCTTAGAGAAGACCACCACTTTTGTTTTGTTGATATTGACTTGCATCCCCACACTTCTACAAAAATTCTCAAGGGATAGTAAGTGCTCTTGCAAACCAAGAGCCGATTTAGCAATCAGAATAAGGTCATCTGCATACAAAAGAAGCCTTATAACAAACTTTCCCAAATAGATGTCGTCACCCCCTTGCGAATTTAACCACTCCTCAAGCTTGTCAATATATAAACGAAAAAGGGTAGGAGATAGTGGGCAACCTTGCTTAACCCCGATATTGCTTCTAACTTTCAGAAATGCCTGTTGAAGTCCTAATTTTGACTTTCACCTTTTCATATAGCCTATGCATAGGTGCTCTCAAATGTTTAGGAACCCTAAGTTCCTCCATTCTGTGCCAAAGCTTATCCCTTGGAACTGAGTCAAACACTTTTCTGAAGTCATCAAAGCAACAAAAGACTTCTTCCTTTTTCTCCCAAACTTTTTCAATGATGTGCCTTAAAGTTATACAATGATCATCTGTGAAATGTTTAGGTCTAAAACTTGATTTCCCTTTAGCCCGCTTATCTCTTTCTTCTACCCACTTGCTAATTTTGTTTTCCAGCATGCTTCCAAATAGCTTTGCAAACAAAGGGTTTATCATGATGGTCCTATAATTGGAGGGATTATTGACGTCACCGCTCTTGAAAAGAGGTATTGCCAGACTAGTTGTCCAATCTGTGGGGAGCCCTTTTTGTATGATGTTGTTGAAGATTTTTGTAATGTGAGGTGCAAGAATCTTTGAACCCCGCTTTAGATATTCTGCTTGGAGTTCAGTTAAGTCTTTTTCTTTTCCAACACCCAACTTCTTAATACCCATCTCTACCTCTTGTACCATGAAGAGATCAGTATCAGTGTTGACCAAGGGGGGAGGGTCAGCTTTGGGAACCTGCGCATAGAGTCGTCTTGCATAGTCAAACCATTTAGAAGTTGTAACATTATTTCCAATTTGTATCTTTTTCGAATTGGAGCTCCTTCCAAAATAATTTGGGATTATTTTTCCTAAGGAAGATTAGTTCTTCCCTCCTTGAAACCATGAAATCGACCTTTTTCTTGCTTAACGACTGCTTGAAAGCTTTGAGATTTATGTTATCCTTGTTTGACTCTTTCCACATTCTCCTTGCCTTTTTGCATTCCTCGTCAAACAAAGCATTAACCGGAAAGCAATTTGTTTTAGACTTCTTATTTTTTGCTCTTTTGCACTTTGCAAGTGCGTATTGAATTAAGTGTGTTAATTCACGACTATGAAGGTTGTGAATTGCAATTTTCTCCTTCTCGAAGAGCCTCTCTAGCGTTATTTTGAAGGTATTACATTTTTTTGGGATCAAAAGAATTCTGCCTTGTGGGAGATTTTGTTGGACATGCTGAATTTTTCACTCTAATTGTTTCTTTCCAATCTAAGAGAAACATAAATAAATTGGCTTGTGATCTAATTTCAAGTACCGCAGCTGATCTCGAATCAAAACTTCCTCCATTTTCTCACGCAAACCATGTGAGCAAATTACATAATCTACCATACTTGCACCATTATAAGTATTGCAAGTGAAATTACTGGACTTTGCCCATCTAGTCAAGCCATTACAAATAACTAAATCAAAGGCCCCACATAGAGTAAGCAATTGTTCAGCAAAGAGATTGCAGTCCTTGTCCTCTGAAATTCTTTCCCACTGATGATTACTTTCTTTTGTAAGCCAAATAGGGTCACAATCATCTTTACAACAAAGAATGCTAGTTTGCTCACTTGCAGTCCTAGCATTGAAATCACCCACTATAAGGACTTCACCTAGCTACGAATATGTTACAATATCCACTTTTAAGACTGAAAATGGATCTTTGTGGTCAAGCCCTCTATCTTTGTAGATTTTTTAAACCCGCGACACAAAATAGCATGCTGCAATTATGATGTGGTTTCCATTTTCTGATATTTTAAACCAAATGAATTGCTTATTTGAGTTTTCTTTTTCTAACTGAATGAGACGACCTTCTTTCTCCCTTACTAAAAGCATGATACCCCTGTGCCATTTTCCATTCCCTGCTACCTTGTTCCACATTGCCATCTTCCAGTATCCTTCAAACAGAGGCGTCTTGCACCCTTCATGCTCATGTGTTTCTATGGGGCAAATAATGTCTCTATCTTCCGCAATAGGTCCTAACCCAGGTCCTCGTCTCCATGGATAACCTCTGTAGTTCCAACAAACTAATCTTAAAGAAACCTAGGATATTGTTATTTGGAGGTTGATAGTGTTGAATTAAGACTTGTGAAGTCATTTAATGAACATTATAACAACAAATCCTCAAAGGATTGTGTTTGGCGGCCTACATACATGATGAACAATGTCATTGCATTCTCCATATTGGCTTTCGAGGCGATTCACTCCACGCCTTCAGATAGGTAGTGTCCCTCCTACATTGCATTAATACACAAAGATACGAAAAGAGCACACTTGCGTTATGCAATTCCTGCAAATGTTAAATTCTCTCGAGCTTGGTAGCATAAAGGAAGAATTTGTGATGGAAATCCTATCAGGAATTTTCAAGCGAAGGACTGTGGAATTGAATGTGGCCAAGTACTAGTGGGAAGGAGTGGAAAAAGCGCAGGAGGCTATAAATGTAAACTAATGGTAATGGCCCTCTCAATGAGCCACAACAGAATGGAGCGCCCAAGAAATTAGGAATGCAAGGAAGATGTGATGGCACAATTGGCTACTCGTATGTCTTACTTGTCATCTCTTATTACAAGCCCGGGTGAACATGTTGCCACAAAAGCAAGGTCCAACTTCACTCTAGTAAGTGACTAGTTGGAAATGTTGCAAGGGAAGTTGATCGATTACATATGAAGGTGGAAAGTCTATTTCTTTATTAAAAATAAATAAATAAAATAAATAAATAATAATAATATAATAATAAATAATAATATAATATTATACTTATAAATATAATTAATAATAAAATCAATATGATGATACCTAAGTCAAGTGACAAGAGGACAAATCTCCTGAGATGCAAACTCTTCTAGACAGAAAAGAATGTGATCATTTGCGGTGCTTGTAAATCCGGAGCTAAGATGAACTAAAGCTAGTAATAATAACAATAATAAAATAATTTTTTATTTGTATTTTTTTATCAAGTCAAAATGTTTCCAGGACATTAAAGGACATTACATTAAGTTACACATCTCTGGCATACTGAGTTGGAGAGTGTCTTTGGATGTAGTAAACATCAAATTAAAAAAATTAAAAAATCATTAAAACTAATTAAATTTTAACTTTATTGCATGGATAAGCGCTCTCCAACCTAGTATGGTAGAGATGTTGTAACGTAATGTAAACATTTTAACTTGGTAAAAATAAAATAAAATAAAATAACACAATGAAAATAACCCTCTAAAAATAAAATAAAATAAAAATAAAAATGACCCATAGTATTCATGTGGAATATAGCATATCTAAAGGGGGAACTCTGGATCTACCAAGCACTAGAAGGGATCAAATCTCTTGAGATGCAAACCTCTTTTAAAGTGAAGAAAGATTTGATCCCTCTCAGAACTTTGTAGATCCATAGTTAAGATAAATTTACGTTGGTTTTAATATATATATATCTTGGGCCCATCCTCTATATTGGATGGAGGAAGTATCGATTACCCACAGTTGCATGCCAATCATCATAATTATGCAAGGTTGGGTTAAGCCTAGATAACCCTTAGGAAGTTTAATTCCCCTAAGTGGCTTCCCTCCTCAACCCCTCCCCATGAAGTAGATCATTATATATATTATTATATATATATGGAACGAGATACTTAACCATAGATATTTATCTCCACTTTAATATGGAGACTTTTAATTTGTAAATGGAGTTTGTTACAGTACCATGGCTTATCAATATCCCATGCTCGGAAAACCATATCTCACTTCATATGGCACTTATTAGCCATTGAAGTCTTTTCGAACTCGAAGCAAGCTTCGACAGGCCCATGGAAATGGATGGTCTATATTTTTTAAATTAAACAATTTAATTAAAAGGGCATAATGGCTTTGGAGATAAATCTCAACCTTTGATTTGTGTATACTACTAAAAAATATTCTAGAATATTTCGTGGAGATTAAATTTTTAATGCTAATTATTGATTAATAAATTAAACTTCTAGAAGTCATATTCCATAATTAACGGCTCAAGACCCATAGTTATCTCACATGAGTGAAAAGCCTAGGGACCACCACCGGGTAATTCCAAGTGGTATGGTTTTCCTTAAATAACAATGATGAGTCAGCTTGCTTCTGCAAATTGCAGCCACTGGTGGTTGTCCCCACTCTTGGTTTGGCCACTGAGTTATGATAGGTGCAAATTGCAGCCACTGGTGGTTTTCCCCACTCTTGGTTTGGCCACTGAGTTATGATAGGTTTTCCCATTGTGAGAAAAAAGATAGACATGCTTATATGCATAATAACTTACAAGCCCATTTTTAGTAATAAATTTATCACTTAGCAAGCCAAGGGATCTCTATGTCTAGTTTGGAATAGAGCTTCCACAATTTTAGTTTAACTATCAATAACTATTATGTGGATAGTAGGATTTAATTTCCATGAAATATTCTAGAATATTCTTAGTATTATTTACAAATAAAAGATCGAGATTTATCTTTAGATTAGTTTGTTATTTTTTCCCTTTTCATTAAATTCTTTAATTAAGAAGAAGAAAAAGCATATGAAAATGTGTGATATGAAATGTGTTGTGATTTTTTTGAGCATGTGGTATTGATGAGGCATGGTATTGGCTACCAAGTTTATTTTTAGATAAAGAATATTTATTGTAATATGGGGTGAATATCCACAGTAAAAAATATTGTTACTTTTTTTTTTCTTCTTTTTTTGTGTATATATGT
>APFE030390926.1:59610-123843 GCA_000404065.3 Pinus taeda | reverse complement strand
GGCTTTGTTGATGCAGACTAGGCTGGAGATCTGGATCAGAGAAGATCTACAAGTGGGTATGTGTTTAACCTATTTGGAGGTGCAGTCAGTTGGATGAGTAAGGAACAATCTGTAGTGGCCCTATCAACTACAGAGGCAGAATACATGGCAGCCACTCATGCAAGCAAGGAAGCAGTTTGGTTGCAGAGATTGTGTTCAAGTATGGGGTTAGTACAGGGAGCTATAAGGATAGACTGTGACAACGAAAGTGCAATTTTCTTGGCAAAGAACCCTGCTTATCATTCAAAGACAAAGCACATTGATGTTCAGTATCACTTTGTGAGGGATATGATAGAAGACAAAAAGGTGTTGCTGGTAAAGGTGGACACTTTGAAGGATATTGCAGATGCATTGACAAAATCTGTGAGCTCTGAGAAGTTCTCTTGGTGTAGAGAAACAATGGGCGTTTCAGGACTGGAAAAATGACTAAGCTCTCCTGTGGAAAGAAAACAACAAGTGGGAGATTGTTGGGTTGTGTTATATACTTTCCACGACTAATGTACGTAGTGAATTGGGGGGTTAGAGGAGGTGCGGAGCGCCCCCTTCGTTGCGCCGATTGTGCAGCGGGGAGGCGGCAGCCCCCCCTATCCGGGGGGTTTGAGGGGGGCGGGTAGTCCCCCTCTACGGGGTCCGGGGCAGCACCCCAGGAAAAAAAATTTTGGACCCTATATTAGGTTGGGCGAACCTACCTATGGTTTTCGGTCCATGGTTTTGGACGCGATGGTTTTCGGTCCATGGTATTGGATGCTTCGGCATGTATGAAATGTTTTGTACATTGGAGGAACTAATGAAAATCAGCTGGTAGTCCCGGTTTTGGGATCCAGTGGGAAATCTCTGTGTATACGTGTTTTATGTGTTATGCTCTTGCATTTTTATTTTTCCTGTGATTTAGAATTCGTATGTAGGTAATTTTTGTACGAGGTTAAAACCTATAATGTTTGGGACTAGATCTGAAAATTTTCATGTGCACCTTGAGTTCAACATTGGAACATGAATCATGAGACTTGAAATGACTTATTCTTGAATGATTTAATATTGGTTGAGACCAGATCTAATGTCTTGTTCCTGTTATACTTGTTATCTATCATGATATGGGTTTGTTTGAAGTCTCAAAATTGCAGCAAAGTTCCGAGTCAAAATTTGTAGATCTGTACGCAGGTTCGTCTCGGCCAATGCGTGTGTACACTCAGGTTTGACTCTTTCAAGTAGCGTATACAAAAAGAAAAAACTTACGTTCAGATCTGACTGATCTATCTGATCAAATTTTGTTGTTTTACTGATGTCTGTCAATGAAGTCCTCTTGGATCTGAATGTAGAATTGTTGTATAAGGAAATTGAGTCTGATTGATTGATTGATTGAGAAAGAAGGGTGATCCTTGCTGCTATTTGTTTTGAACTCTGTAATATGACAATAGATCTTCAGAATGTCACTGATTGGTATAGTTTGTGGTTCAAAAGTTTATGATTCAGTATCTTTAGAGATATACACAGGTTGGGTTAAAGGAAGTAGTGTATACATGCAGGTTGGGTTCTCCCAAGTAGCGTATACAGTCTAATGCATGATTTTTGAGGTTACAGTTGGTTCTGGATGATGATGATGCAGGGTTCTGGGTTCAACACAGTGTTCTGGTGTCAGTGATCTGATTGTTCAGATTAACTGAATATTGGTTGATGCAGTTTAAGTTTAAAAGACTTTGATGGGTCCAGTGTGAAAATTTGATGAAACGTGGCCTTCAGCTTGTGGTGTTGTGATCAAGGAGTATCCAATGTGAAAATTTATGAAACGTGGTCCCTGGTGGAAGAGTGGAGTTTTCTGTAGGCTGACACCTATGTACTAGTAAACATATTGGCTAGTACAAGAGCTAGGGGGTTGTAGCTCCCTTCCAGTAGAAGCTGGAAAATGAGAGAAGGTTGTAACCTTCTGCAGGTAGAAGCCTGCATACTGGTATGAGTCTGCATCAATACAAGATTGTAAATAGATTTTCTTATTATTAAAAGAAGACAAAGACGACAACAACAGGTGGTTTTTACCCACATTGGGTCTCCACCTTAAATCTTGGTGTTCATGTGTGTTGCTTATGTGTGATGCTTTATTCTACTTTTACTGCACTGTCTAATAAATCTATGATATACTAGTTTAAGCTCAACACATGATAAACTGTCTAAATCACGATTTCTTTGCATATACGTTGGTTTCTTTAAGCACAATTGCGTGTACACGCTAGTTCACTTCACTGAAGTAGCGTATGTAAATCTGTTTGGGAAATAAAATTATTGATCTGATAATACTGATTCACCCCCCTCTCAGTATTATTTCCAACAGAAATGAGCAAAGGCAACATGCTTACACTGCGACAAGTTTAGGGACTATGCAATAAAATGTCTACACAAGAAGTCTATGAAGAAGCATGTAGGAGGAGCAGTAGGTGAAGCATTGACTTGACAATTCGAATTAGACTTCATTCTAATAGCATGCATGACCAACACTCTTGTGGGGAGTGTGTAGTACCTTGATTTTGGTGACTCGTCCCATATGATAGGGTGCAAAGAATTTTTTAGTAGCCTGGAGGAGAAGGATCTCCAAATGCATATCGAAATGGGGGATGATGGGAGGTACAACGCTATAGGAATTGGCATTGATTCTTTTGAGAGGAGGAAAGCCTCTCATCTTTGCCTCGAATATGTTATGTTTGTACCAAGGTTGAAAAGGACCTGATCTCTATACCAGTTTTGGAGGGAAGAGAAATCCTTTCCGAGGCACATGGCTATTGAGAAAGGGAAGTAGATCAGGGTTCGTGTAAAGAACCTGTAAAAACTTGAGGTGGGAGATTGCATTGCATTGAGCAATAAGGTTGAAAAGTTGTTGAATCGCGATGTTAGTCTAACTTTGGCATAGGATATTGAGTCATTTACACCATGGTGCCTTAAATAGCACGCAACAAATAACCATTGGCCTCCCTAAAGAATCCCTTGACAAACAGGATGTTTGCAAGGGCCGCACATTGGGAAAATATGTTAAATCCACTTTTCGTGACCGAGAGAGCAGAGTAGATCCAATCTTGAAGCGAGTCCACTTTGATGTTTGTGGACCCTTTTCTACATTCTCCATACAATTACATTTGTATACATTAGGCTTCTCGCAATAGTGGTATCAAAGCAAATGTTCTTCTCCCCTATGCATCACCATATCACTTGCTTCATCTTACTATGTCAATCATTTCACACATTCTTCATTCCTTTCTTTACCGCATTTCCAATTCTCTTTCTCGACCATTTCCCTATCCACATCCTGACACCCCTATCCCTACCACTCTCTTATGCTATCGATATTCCATGTCTCCCTATTTCCACTATTTTGCATTGTCTCCCATCGTCTATCTCTCTCTATTGTTCCCACTGCTCGCTGGTGTATATCTCTCGACCGTCCCCATTCATGTGTCATCTCTGATGGCATGATATGATTATAGTTGCTCAACCATTGTTCCCTTCACCCTCAACGATGTGCGCTGGCTTTTCATTGGCCCTTTCGTCCCAACTATGTATGCCGCCTTTTCGTTGACCCTGTCGTGCCAATTAAGACCAAATCGCCCGCTCATTCACAAAGTCACAATAATAAAAATTGGTTCCACCAAGAAAAAAAGGAACAAAATGGGGAATAACAATGATGAAGCCAACATAAAAAAAATATCAAGAAGAACTCGATAAGGTACGTCATCGTCTTGACAATGTCGAGAAGAAGCAAACAAAGTTAGGAGAAGGACAAAAGAAGATAATCGAAGCTTAAGAGGAATTAGTAACTAATATAAGAAAGATAAACAACATTGAAAAAATGTTGCAAGGGATGTAGAACCAAGAAAAAAGGGATTTTGATTATTGTTGGCAAGCCTTCTTAAGATTAAAATAGGAAGACAAGTGTGATGCACCTCTTTGACTTATAAAATGTTGACAATGTTGGACCCGCAAACATGTCAAGGGGATCTCCCCGGTAAGAAGTCCCAATTAGACCTTAGACCGTTTAGTGTAGGAGTCCCAGTAGTGGGTTGTAAGGTAATGCATTGATTGCGATGTCGCACAGAGGCAAGTAGAATAACTCTGTCAGCAACAAGGGTGTGACTGATGTAGTGAGACAAGGAAGGTGTATGAAAGGTTCCAACACTTCGAAGGGGGAAGAAGGTGAAGGTGAGTTCCAAGTTGAAAAGGATCAGTCCCAACTCGGCTAGGAACACACAACACAAAGTACATGCACAACTTCCGACGAAGCAGTCCACTCTGATGCCACAGTCACATCATACAAGGTAAGATAACACATACAACACTCATAGATCAGTGTGAGATGAGTTCAACGGTAGTTATGGCAAAGTTCAAGTGAAAGGTCTGTCTGATGTTTGGCAGAGCAGTCAACATGGACGGTGACAACATTAACAACATATGCAACACATCAACAAAAAGATTCATATAATTGCATGTGAATCAATTCATACACAAGTACATAAGTTAAACAACACATATCATTAAAGCAACCAGAGCAGTCCAACTACAATAACAACATATGCATGAAAGTGTGCTGGCTCTTATTATGTAAAGAAGTGTAAGTCACAATCATACAATACATCCATGTAAACCTGCTAGCCCCAACAGTGGAACGTTACATCCACATCCGCCTAGTCCTCCAAAGAGATGTACTAGTTTCATGCAGTGGAGAAGCCAAGGCGCGTTAGAATATTGTCCAAGCCTTCTTCAAGATAGTCTTAGTAGAAGCTTGGTTGACCAAAAGCCCTTACCATGAGTTATGAGGGACTACTTATAGCAAAGGGTGGGGTGACCCTTGACATTCCCCTTTGTGACAATTCAACTACCCTCATGACTCTTCACCTACTCTATGATTGTTACGTCCAACTATTGACACTTGACTTACACTTGACATGACTCGACGTTACAATGAACATGTAGTCATGTGAGACAACATGGCTTGAGCAAGCCATGCAAGACATCACTGACACTCGGTCTGCTATGGTGAGACCAACTCTTTGACATGCTTGTGATGGTGAAGGTGGTAAGTTGATGCCAAGCTTGGTCATCCGTGATGGTGTGCATGCACCTCATGGTGACATCTTGCTGAAGTGAACTCTTGCCTCCGTTGCAACCGGTGCATTGGTTCGGCCCCTTCATTCAACTCATTTGCTACCATGCGCATGGTATTCTTGGGTACAGTTGAACCAACAACACACTGATGTATAATGTCTGTGCTTTTCTTCAAGTGTGTGCTCGTGGTCATGTGCATTAACTTGTCGAAGTACATGTTCAACCCCAGTTGGACTTGCTTCTTGTCTTTGCCTTGGTGAGTGTGTTGAATGGGTTGGATTGCATGTGTGTGCTCAACGACATGCATGCTGTTGAATCCCTTGCATGCGATCAACAACACTGCTCACCATGTCTGCTCTATGTCAGCTACTGGGATGGATCCTTAACTTGTACGGGCGCAGTTTCATCCGTGAGTGCATGTTGCGCCCATTGTTGTTCCTGTTCATGCCACAACTCATTCATTTGTATGTGCAGCTTCATGTTCTTCCTAAGTTGCTCCTTCAACACATGAAATGCCTTCTTTGTTCCATTCTCTGTCTTCGCATGATCTCTATGTCTTGTCGTCACCTTATAACCGAAGTCTCCAAAGTTGCTTTCATCATCAATGGATCTGCTTGAGCTTGCAACCTTGTTCTGCCTCCATGTTGTCAACAAACCGCCTCTTGCATTCGTTGCATTTGGTATGATGTCTTCAGCTGTTGTTCATGATGCTGCTCACTGTGATGTTGTTGTTGTCATGTCTTGAGGTCCTTGTCTACAAACAACTTGATGTCTTCTTGGGTAGGCAAGTCCATAGAAACTTGATTGACTGCACCCTCAAGTGTGCTCTAGATGGTGTCTTCATCTCTGCTCTCCTGGAAACCATTGTACATGTACTGCTGAGAGGCGAATGAACACCTACGATAACTGGAGACATGGAAACACTCATGGAAAGCAATCTGTCAGTTGAAAACCAAAATGAACTTGAGAACTGATTTGCAACATTCTTGGGTGAATGATCATGAAGGTTGCGCAATTTCGGCAAGGAGGTCAAGGGACCAGCTGCCAACGCTGCACAAGGCACAGTCTGGGCTATTGGGAGACTGATTGACTGATTTGCGCAATTTCTTGGGCCAAGTAGCCACTGTCCTCTAGAAATGCGCAAAATAGTCCTGGAGGCCAGTGTTAGGCAGGAATGCACAAATATGGAGAGGAAGGTGAGCCTTCCTTTCCCAGATTGTGCAATGCAGCCTTGGTGAAGGTAGAACCTAGGCCAATGTTGGCCCACCTCGCCGACCAGCAAGTGAAAGCAAGTAAGTCAGTGAATGCATGACGACACTAAGTGATAGAAGAAGTGATTAACAGTGCATGCAAAACATGAATGAAAGATTCAACAAGAAGATCAACATGCATGTGGGTGAGGCAGTTTGTCGGTTGGGCAAACGTCCGTGGAAAATAGTTTCATGCATGCCATAACAGTGAGATAGCAACGAAAACTGAAACATAGCTAGGAAAAGCTAGTATACATGTAAATGACAACAAACGTTAAAAAAAATCAAGAAAACAGTAATCCAACAAGCGAAAACACAAAAAGCGACAGAAATGTAGCAGAAGCCATGGGAAGCAGGCTCACCCCAAAACAATTGAGTTGAATGTGTCAACTACTCCTAGATGTGATGTGGGATGTCAAAGCTGCAAATTTGATGTGAGGAATGAGCTTTGCAGCATTTGGTTGATGAGTTTTGATAACATCGAGGTTGTGACGTGCATGCCACAAGTCTAGGGGAAGCGACACTTGGTGGGAGGTTTCGGAATTGCTCCTTGCATGTAACCTCCAATTGCTAAACATAGATCCTTGAAACAAGGGATGCCTTTGCATGCTACCTTGGGAGATGCAGCCCATGCATGCAAGTCTGTTTTGCTCAGTCCCAGAGGGAACCGGTCAATTCAGCTACACATGCAAGAGACTACTCAACTACTGGAGAAAAATGTGCATTTCTGGCTAGGAGTTGGGCTAGTTGCCCAGGAGATTTGCGCAATTTCTAAGCAAAGCAACTGACTGTTGCCCAAATTTTCTTTTGGGCTGAGCAGCCTGCTACTGGGAAAATTTGCGCAAATCTTGCTGGGAGGGTTGGCTGGCAGGATTGTGCAATATAGGAGCCCAGCAGGTTGTCAAAGAGGATTGTGCAATTCATGGAGGGAAGGTTGGTTGCCCTACAGAAATATGCAACTTTCAAGGGGAAGCTACTCAACCTGCAGCTAGACCAAGTCTAGGTGAGCAGCCTGTGAGGGGAATGGATCAACTGTGATCGACAGGCTACCTTTGTGCGAGGAAAACACTTGAAGGTTGAGTACTTAATGAAGCAAGACAAAGTGTTGTGTAAGGTTGGAAGGGAGGCTCCAAAATAGGTTAAGGCAAAATTTTGGAGGGTGGTTGTAGCTGCTATAACACTTGGCGACACACTGGTATAACTCTAGCATTCTGAATGGACCTTGTTCGCGGAAATCAAGTCTAACACCTTTGGAAGTATTGTTCAGTTCTCAACTCATCTTGGCTTCACACTAGTTTGATTGTAAGATGTAGCATCTGCCAGACTCTTGGTCAATTGACACACATTCCAAGCCAAGGCAACTCAGTTGTTCCGATTGGGGTTGAGGGGTATATAGGTGCACAAGCAGTATAGTCGTCAGAGTCTTAGTTTCATCTCTGGTGTTGCTCCACTGCTAGCAGGCCTGGACAATACTCCGGTGGAGTCACATAGGAACACAAGCATGGTTCTGCTACCAGCGAGCCTGGTTAGTACCCTAGTGTAGTTACTTGCATCACCTCCCTGCGTAGGAAGCCTTTCTCTTCTTTTGCCTTATTCATTTTTCATTTTGATTTTTTTTTTTTTACTTTTCATTTTTTTTCATTTTCATTGTCCATAGCACTTATTCATTTCAGAGGCGGAAGAGGGATCCCAACATATTGAGAGCAGAAGAGGTTGTTCCAGTAGAGAAGTAGTTTATTATATCTCTGACGTGCCTATTAAGGTTTTCCCCCTCACCTTACTCTACTTGACTGAGCTGACAAGGGTTAACCCCAAAACAATCGACTAGAGAAAGTGAAACTAGTTAGCATGCAAGCGTTGTGTTTACACCAAACTTTACTTCGAACAATACATATTTTCCTTTGACGTATCATGGAATAAAAGTAACAAGCTCAACATATAGAGGCAAGATGACAAATAACCAAGTAGTGATAGTTGTACAAGCCCTCTTGTACTTTACCCAGCTCACTTCAAGAGTCATACATGGTTTCATGCAAAACTAACCTATGAATTAAACAAGCGAACGAAATAACAATCAACAAAGCAAGAGCAGAAGCAAAAATGAAAGCAAAGCAAGTAAACAAACAAGAAAGCAAACAACAAGCAAACAAAGCACACAAGAAAACAAGCATGCAAGAAAATAAATTGAAAGCAAACACTACTCCTACTCCTACACTAATGGTACATGGGCCTGTTCATGTGAAGTGATACTTCCAATTCAACCACCGGCGCATTGGTAGACCCATGTTGGTGAAGGATTGGTCCGCGAGCAACCCAGTTGTGTGAACTAGCAAGCAAGAAACATATGACAATGAATACAACCACACTTTGTGATTCAAAATGCCCATGGGACATAAGTGAGCACATGTGAATGACGGGCAATCTGCAGACTTATCATGGTGCTATGTGACACTACGTGCGAATTTGAAGCATAAGCACATGCTTGACTGTGACATGCAAGAAAACGAAATAAACAAAGATAACTTGCATCGTGCATGTGATGCGGGAAAGTGTTCCCTCTGCGAACAGAGGCAACCCCTCTAGCCCTAGAGTGGGTCTAGTCACAACAAAGACAGATCAACAATTGATTTCCTTAAACAATCATCATTGGAGGCCTACCTCAATCGGTGGTCAATGAAGTTCTGTTGAATTGCTCCAGCTTTCGCTTCCTTCTCCTTGACGAGTGATTAACCTAAAACAACACAAAGGAAAAACAACAAAGCACGTAACCGGGAAATAACAATGATCTATTTACTCATAAAGTCAAGAAGTCATGAGCTATCGAGTAAATTACATACAAGACATAGGAAAACATCATTGATTGTATTAATAATGAATCAAGAGTAAGCTTACAACAAAGTCTTGACGTCGTAAGCCTTCTCAGAGGGTCCAGCAAGTATGTTTCTCAAGCATTCACTCTTCAAGGATGAATCTCCCAACATACAATGTCTCTCTCTCACTCATAAGCTTTAACACAAAGTTAAGGGCACTCCACAACCTTCCACAAGCTAACAACAATCCCACACTTGTCACACCCACACCAACTATCTATCAAACTCCAAAATCACTAGCAGCACTGCCCAACCAAAGGAACTACTAACTAAAGAACTAGCAACCAACAAATCATAGCAATGGTGAGTGCTTTTATAGGAGAAGGAGTCTCGATGAAATGAGGGAGAGGGATCTCATCCTCAAGGAAGGTAGCACAAAAGGTGGAACCACCATCCCAGAGGCAGAAAGGCGACCCAAACTGACCCAACAACCAGGTCTAGAGACATCCAGAAGGCCGACTGTTGGAACAAATTCGTCAAATCAGGATCGTCGCGGGTCGTAAACTAATTCTTTGCGACGACATCGCGAGGAAAGTATGCACGTGGACCCACCGTCGCCGAATACAACTCATAACTTCACACCAGCTCTAGAAATCCGGCCGTCGCGGGAAACAGGTGTACACCTACGACGGAGTCACGATGAAACCGTTATGGACAAGGTGACGTCGCGTATATTAAGGCTCTACTCACAACGAGGCAGAAACTTAGGGAATGAGGGTCAATTTGAGCAGCAGAGAGCATTTGCTTAATCTCCTTATATCGGTTGGAGGATATGGATATGTTTATTTAACACATGACACAACAGAGGGACTGAGATGAGGACATTGAAAAACAGACCACATGGAAAAGTGAAGTGACAAGGGCCCCCATGGCATAAACATAGTCACGGCCAAGGAGAAGACAAAAATCTAAAGCACCTTGTACAACCATTACGTCTATATAGACGGTGTTACCTCCCAAAGTAACAGGGAACTTCAGAAGGATCCCTAAAGGTTGACTGGTTCCTCCGTCAAACACCAACAGATTCTGCGCGACCAGCACAAGCTACGGGGAGCCCAAAGCTTTCCAAGTAGTGAAAGGAATGAGGCTAACCGATGCACCCTCATCCAAGACAGTGCTAAGTATTTCCTTATCATATGCATGTACAGTATTCTGGAAAGGCACATAGGATGGAAGGCGAAATGCAGTCAAATGACTCCAGTCGAAGGAAACGATTGAACTACTTGGTGGGGGTATCATATGACTGCCCCCATGCTCTATAGGAACTGAAGAAGGACGTTCCTGATCAACGAGGATAGGAGGGTCGTTCTCGGACTTAGGAGAATCTGATGAGATGAGAAGAACATCAACAGTATGATCATGACACTCTTCTGAAATAGAGTGATCAACGGGCGGTGAATCCAAGTTGACACTCTCTCCGACCAATGGTTGGTCAGGAACAGGTTGATCACAACTAGGTTCGGGAAGAGAAGGGTGAACAAGAGAAGAATCTAAGTTAATCTCTTTTTCAAAGAAGAGAGGGTCTGAAGAGAGCCTCTGATAACCAACAGGAAGTCGAGGCGAAGAAGCTATAAGACTTTCCAAAACGGCGAAAGATTTATCCATGAGTGGACAAAGGTGAAGGGGATGGTTTCCTTCACATAGCCTATAGGGGAATCAAATCTTCCCTTTCTTCTTACCACTGCCAGTTGATAGGATAACGTTGTCATGAGATTCAAAGGATGATGAGGGACAAGCTAGATCGTGAGACCATACTTTTAAGACCCTAGGAATGCCAGGACAATCATGAAGAAGATGGTCGCCCTTGCATAATTTAAGGGAAACTTAACCTTCCGCAGAGGAGTAGAAGGTTTCACGACTGGTGACATTCTTGGGACATGAGCTGGATGGGTGGCCGGATGCTTATCCAACTTCTTCTTCTTCTTCTTATCCTCCCGATTACTGGATGTAGAAGTTTCACCAGGCGAAGGAGGAGAGGAGGAGGAAGAAATAGGGGAAGAAGGCATAGGCTCAACCTTGGAATCATCGTGTTGTGATTCAAATGAAGTAGATGGTGGAACAGGAGTCATGACGCTCAGGACCACCGAGGTTGAAAATAACCAAACGAGCAAACCAATGGTTAACCCAGGCAAAGACAATGTTGCCATATATGGAGCACCAGCATTTCCAAAAGGCGGAAATGGACCAGGATTTCCATCTGGGGGAGGACTCTGGCCGGTAGACTCGGGGAATTTTGCCATCGGGAATGAGCCTGAAAAACACTCATATCACAACCAAAAACTCGAACTGTTACCAGGAGTATTTTGTGGGCAGTAAATTTTATGACACATGAAAAAAACTTGACCTTTTCATATTTCAAGAGTTGAGAAAAGGACAAAAAGGTGACTCTATCTCTTTCGAGGTTTAATGAGCCTGAAAGGAGAAGTGCTCAGATGGACCTTTGCTTTTAAGGAGTTCGAAAAGGAATGAAAGTGACTACTCTGGAGAACTAGGCAAAAGGTTTACCAAACAACCCGTAAAACTGCATATACACCTTGGTGATCATATGAAAACAAAGGACTTTCCGTACGACAATCAATCTTTCCGAATGTTGTGTTCGGTGCGTTACAGTTTGCAAGGCGGCAGACACGGCTTCCTAAGGATATAGGATGATAACCTAGTGGGGTCTCCCAACATATACTCGACGGTACTGGGAGCGCAAGTCCGTGCTAGCAGCTATTGGGTCATAGAAGGAGGAATCACCCAACCTTAAGTGAAAGCAATAGTGACTAGGTTTAACGACACCAGAGCACGTCTCTAGCCTAGACCTCTAAATAATGTGCGTTATGTTCCAGTGCATTGTTAGGTTTATTCAGTTCATTTTAGAGTTGATCTTGAATTATGTTTCAATTTTCAAGCCTTATTGTATGTATATCAAATCCTAGGATGCAACTAGAATGAGTAAAGCATCTTTCACTTCGATGAACTCCTACTTACAGAAGGGTAGAGAGATCATTTCCAAGCAAACACAAGCGAATGCAAACACTAAGAAACACAATGCATCAATACACTAATCTCATGATGCATTGATACTACTAATGAAATATTTAGAGTTCGCTTTTCAATTTCTCAAACATGAAAATTTGAAATGCACACATGCTTTCACTTTCGTATATCAAATGAATGCAATCCTTTTTTCTTTTTCTTTTTTTCGTTTTTTTTTTGTAAAGAGACAAACAAGCAAGTGTGAATTGATTGATCCAAACAATTGTAATCTATGCTTGGTAGTGAAGAATCGAATCAATATCCAAAATTGGTTCAATAATTGACACTAAAAATCAACCAGCAAGAAACAAGTAATGAAAAAGCTTCAAGCAAATCAATAAGACGGGTGTGGATGAACCTTGGATAGACAAGTAACGCAAGCAAACAGTTTGAAACGCTTAAGAGAGCTAGGTCATGGGGTCTAAAAACACAAGATTCACTCAAATGAAATCAATGAGATAGTACCTTAACCAAAATCAATCAAAACAAGCTAATGAGAGACAAGAAACAACAAGGGATAAACAAGATTGATGGATTCAAGAGGTAAAGTTGTAAAAACAACTTTACAGGAATCGTCGCGGGTGTTACACTGACAACTAGAGACTAGTCGTTGGTATTACACTGACAACTAGAGACTAGTCGCTGGTATTACACTGACAATTGGAGCCCAGTCGCTAAAGTACACATGTTTTCAGCGACGATCCGAGTTCAGGAGTTGTCGCGGGAATTAAACTAGAAACCCGAGACGAAAGCCGAATAATCGTGGGGTACAAAGCTAGAACATCAGCGACGACATCGCGACTATTAGGCTATCTTCAACGACGATCTTAAAAACAATGAAAATTAATAAAAAAAACTCCCAAACAAAGACCAGACTATCCTTACAGATAGTAAAGGGATTACCCAGATTGACCCAGGCAACCTCAAAGCCTGATGGTTTAACCCCAAAGATCGAGAGACACTAAATCAAAAGCAAACAAGAGAAAAACATAGGACAGACTCCCCAGTGGAGCCGCCAACTTGTGATGCAGGAAAGTGTTCCCTCTACGGACAAAGGCAACCCCCCTAGCCCTAGAGTGGGTCTAGTCATCGCAAAGACAAATCAACAATTGATTTCCTTAAACAATCATTGTTGGAGGCCTACCTCAACCAGTGGTCAATGAAGTTCCGTTGCACTGCTCCAGCTTTCACTTCCTTCTCCTCAACGAGTGATTAACCTGAAACAACACAAAGGAAAAACAAGAAAGCACGTAACCAAGAAACAACAATGATCTATTTACTCATAAAGTCAAGAAGTCATGAGCTATCAAGTAAATTACATACAAGACATAGGAAAACATCATTTATTGTATTAATAATGAATCAAGAGTAAGCTTACAACCAAGTCTTGATGTCGCAAGCCTTCTCAGAGGGTCTAGTCAATATGTTTCTTAAGCATTCACTCTTCAAGGATGAATCTCCCAACATACAATGTCTCTCTCTCACTCATAAGCTTTAACACAAAGTTAAGGGCACTCCATAACCTTCCACAAGCTATCAACAATCCCACACTTGTCACACCCACACCAACTATCTATCAAACTCCAAAAGCACTAGTAGCACTGCCCAACCAAAGGAACTACTAACTAAAGAACTAGCAACCAACCGATCATAACAATGGTGAGTGCTTTTATAGGAGAAGGAGTCTCCATGAAATGAGGGAGAGGGAGCTCATCCTCAAGGAAGGTAGCACAAAAAGCGGAACCACTATCCCAGAGGCAGAAAGGCAACCCAAAATGACCCAACAACTAGGTCTAGAGACATCCAGAAGGCCAACTATTGGAAAAAATTTGCTAAATCAGGATCGTCGCGGGTCGTAAACTAATTCTTTGCGACGACATCGCGAGGAAAGTATGCACACAGACCCACCGTCGTCGAATACAACTCATAACTTCGAGCCGGGTCTAGAAATCCGACCGTCGCAAGAAATAGATGTACACCTACGACGAAGTCGCGATGAGACCATTATGGACAAGGTGACGTCGCGTATATTAAGGCTCTACTCACGACGAGGCAGAAACTTAGGGAATGAGGGTCAATTTGAGCTGCAAAGAGCATTTTCTTAATCTCCTTATATCAGTGGGAGGATATGAGCATGTTTATTTGACACATGACACAACAGAGGGACTGAGATGACGAACGTGACAAATTACTGTGTAACAGTGGACGAGTGCTTGCAATTTAAGACTCCTCCAATGCATGAGCAATGGGATCATGTAGTTCGAGTGGAGGAAGTAAAATCTGAGTGTTGGATTGATATTGAGTGCAAACAGATGAGTGATGAGGAGCCTTGAGTGTTTGAATAATTTCCTGATCGGAAACGAAACCAACCTCAAGACAACAAGGGCTTGACATAACCATAAACTTGAGCTGAAGTGCCTCGACGGTCTGTGGGGTTTCCACTTCGTTGATAGATGGATCTTCGTAGACCAGTGGCTTAGACAGATTAACAATGAGTGAATCAACATTGTGATTGGATGATGAGGTGAAGAGATCATAACAACCAAGATCAGAAAATACAGGATGTTGGTCGACATCCTCATGGTTGGATGAATCACACAAAGGGATAGGTGAAAAGTGAACAAACTCATCCTCTGTGTTTTAAAAAAAACATATGAAGGATCAAGTGGATTTTCAGCGAGTAACTTATCCTCTCCATTGTCAAATTATGGACTAACATTTAGTGAGTCTTGCAAGTGATCAACAATGGGTGCATCCGTGGATGAAGACACACATGAGAAATCATGGATGGTAGGTTCACAAATGATGTTAGGAAAGAACGGAGGGGGCTCAAACGGAAGGGAGTCATCCTTCACCAAGTTTTGATGCTCAAGCTCCCACTCATACTCTTCACGAATGACAGCTCATGTTTGTTGTGCAACACCAACTCCATCAGTGGGTTATTCCTCGTTTAAAACAAGTGAGGAGTCCGGAATGGACAAACACAAGACAACATCATTTGAAGGAACACCTGAGTGCGAAGACAGAGGTCGAAGAAAAGAATGCATATGAGAACTCAAATGACTCACAACCACATTTGCGCGAAAATTGAGTGGAGTGATGTTGGGAGAGTGTTAAGGATGAACAGGTGTGTGAGTATGATCCTCAACATCACTGGGTAGTGGTGGAGTTGTTGAATGAGAGGGAGGTAGACAATCGGTTGAGACAATGCCCACTCCCACATGAGATTGTGCAATTCCATCAATCAAGAATGTTGAGCGAGGCTTGATATCAAGCTTCCTCTTGGGACAGGTAGATTTCTTAAGGCAATACTTGAACTAGTCCCAAAGATAAGCAAATTTTATCTAGATCCTCAGAGCTTGAAATAGAAAATCATGGAAGCGCTGCCAAAAATCAATAATGGATTCATGCAGAGCCCTCCGTTGCTGTAATAATTTTCGGTCAAGATGGTCTGGATCAAAATGATAGAACGTGTCTTCAATGAGATCACAAAAGTGCTCGAATGAGTGCATGGTGTCAGCCAGTAGGCTAAGCACCCAACGAAATGGAGATTCATGAGGTGTGTATGCAAGCAACAAATCAGCGTGTTTTTAAAAAAACTCCTCTTCCTCATAAATCAAGGAAAGAAAGTTATATAAGTGCTCAGGCCAGGCCACTTCACCTTCACCATCATATGTGTGAGTGAACAAGAGATTGAAAAGCTTCCCCGTGATGGAGACATCTTCATGATTCGAAAAACACCTCGGGGGAAGAAGAGTGCAAGACTCCATGAAAGATATGCAAAGGTTCAAAACTAGATGAGAGGACATAGCTTGTCATTAGGCCCTCCTTCTAACCCCAAAAATGTTGACAGTGCTGGACCCGCCAACATGTCAAGGGGATCTCCCCGGTAAGAAGTCCCAATTAGACCTCAGACATTTTGGTATAGGAGTCCCAACAGTGGGTCATAAGGTAATGCCTTGACCGCGATGTCGCACAGAGGCAAGACGAATAACTCTATCAGCATCAAGGGTGTGACCAATGCAGTGAGTCAAGGAAGGTGTATGAGAGGTTGCAACACTTCGAAGGGGGAAGGAGATGAAGGTGAGGTCTAGGTTGAAAGGGATCAATCCCAACTCGGCTAGGAACACACAACACAAAGGACATGCACAGCTTCCGGCGGAGCAGTACGCTCGGATGCGACAATCACATCATACAAGGTAAGATAACATGTACAACGCTCACAGATCAGTTTGAGACGAGTGTGAAAATTGTTATGCAAAGGTTCAAGTGAAAGTTTTGTCTGATGTCCGGCAAAGCAGTCGACACGGATGGTGACAACATTGACAACATATGCAACACATTAAAAAAAGATTCATATAATTGCATGTGAATCAGTTCATACACAAGTATGTAAGTTAAACAACATATATCATTAAAGCAACTGGAGCAGTCCAACTACAATAACAACATATGTATGAAAATGTGATGAATGTTATTATATAAAGAAGTGTAAGCCACAATCATACAATACATCCATGTAAACCTGCTAGCCCCAATAGTGGAGCGTTACAACCACATCTGCCTACTCCTCCAAAGAGATGTACTAGCTCCGTACAGTGGAGAAGCCAAGGCGCGTTACAATATTGTCCAAGCCTTCTTCAAGATAGTCTTAGTAGAAGCTTAGTTGACCAAAATCCCTTATAATGAGTTATGAGGGACTATTTATAGCAAAGGGTGGGATGACCCTTGACATTCCCCTTTGTGACAATTCAACTACCCTCATGACTCTTCACCTACTCTATGATTGTTATGTCCAACTATTGACACTTGACATGACTCGACGTTACAATGCACATGTACTCATGTGAGACAACATGGCTTGAGCAAGCCAAGAAAGACATCACTGACACTCGGTTTGCTATGGTGAGACCAACTCTTTGACATGGTTGTGATGGCGAGGGTGGTAAGATGATGCCAAGCTTGGTCGTCCATGATGGTGTGCATGCACCTCATGGTGACATCTTGCTAAAGCGAACTCTTGCCTCCGTTGCAACCAGTGCAATGGTTCGGCCCCTTCATCCAACTCGTATGCTAACATGTGCAGGGTTTTCTTAGGTACGGTTGAACTGGAAACACACTGATGCATAGTGTCCATGCTGATCTTCAAGTGTGTGCTCGTGGTCATGCACATCAACTTGCTGAAGTACATGTTAAGCCCCAATTGGACTTGCTTCTTGTCTTTGCCTTGGTGAGTGTGTTGAATGGGTGGGATTACATGTTTGCGCTCAATGACATGCATGCTGCTGAATCCCTTGCATGTGATCAACAACACTGGTCACCATGTTTGCTTTGTGTTAGCTACTAGGATGGATCCTTAACTTGTATGGGCACAGTTTCATCTGTGAGTGCATGTTGCACCCATTGTTGTCCATGTTCATGCTGCAACTCGTTCGTCTATTTGTGCATCTTCATGTTATTCCTGAGTTGTTGCTTCAACACATGCAACTCCTTTTCTCCATTCTCTATCTTCACACGATCTCCATGTCTCATCGTCACCTCATAGCTGGAGTCTCCAAAGTTGCTTTCATCATCAAAGGATTTGCTTGAGCTTGCAACCTTGTTCCGCCTTCGTGTTATCAACAACCCTCCTCTTGCATTCGTTGCATTTGGTATGTTGTCTTGAGCTGTTGTTCATGATGCTGCTCCTGTCATGTCTTGATGTCCTTGTCTACGAACAACTTGATGTCTTCTTGGGTAGGCAAGTCCATAGACACTTGATCGACTGCACCCCCAAGTGTCCTATGAATGGTGTCTTCATCTCTGCTCTCCTGGAAACCATTGTACCTGTATTGCTGAGAGGTAGATGAACACCTGCAATACTTGGAGACATAGCAACACTCATGGAAAGCGATCTGTCAGTCGAAAACCAAAATGAACATGAGAACTGACTTGCAACATCCCTGGGTGAATGATCATGAAGGTTGTGCAATTTTGGTCGGGAGGTAGGGAGACCGACTACCCAGACTGCACAAGGAAGAATCTGGGTTGTTCGGAGATTGACTAACTACTGGAACTATGCAATGCACAGTCCAGTCTGGCTGTTGACTGTTGGGATTGCACAATGCGCAATTCCAGCTGGGAAGGACTGCTAGCCCAAGGACATATTTGCGCAATTTCTTGGGCCAAGCAACCACTGCCCTCTAGAAATGCGCAAAACAGTCCTAGAGGCCAGTTCTGGGCAGGAATGCGCAAATATGGAGAGGAAGGTGAGACTTCATTTCCTAGATTGTGCAATGCAGCCTTGGTGAAGGCAGAGCCCGGGCCAGGGTTGGCCCAACTCACCGATGGGAAAGTGAAAAAAAGTAAGTCAGTGAATGCATGGCGACACTAAGTGATAGCATAAGTGATTAATAGTGCATGCAAAACATGAATAAAAGATTCAACAAACAGATCAACATGCATGTGGGCGAGGCAGTTCACCGGTTGGGCGAATGTCCGTGCAAAACATTTTCATGCATGCGACATCAGTGAGATAGCAACGAAAACTAAAACAAAGCTAGGAAAAGCTAGTATACATGTAAACGACATCAAGCTTTCAAATAAATCAAGCAAACAGTAATCCAACAAGTGAAAACACAAAAAGCGAAAGAAATGCAGCACAAGGCATGAGAAGTGTGTTTACCCCAAAACAGTTGAGTTGAATGTGCCGAATGCTCCTAGATGTGATGTGGGATGTCAAAGTTGCAAGGTTGATGTGAGGAATGAGATATGCAGCATTCAGTTGATGAGTTTTGATAACATTGAGGTTGTGATGCGCATGCCACGAATCTAGGGGAAGTGACACTTGGTGGGAGGTTTCAGAATTGATCCTTGCATGTAACCTCCAACTGCTAAATATAGATCCTTGCAACAAGGGATGCCTTTGCATGTTGCCTTGGGGTAAGCATCCCATGCATGCAAATTTGTTTTGCTCAGTCCCGGAGGGAATCGGTCAATTTAGCTGCACATGCAACAGACTGCTCGAGTGCGGGAGAAAAATGTGCATTTCTGGCTGGGAGTTGGGCTGGCTACCCAGGAGATTTGCACAATTTCTGGGCATAGCAGCTCACTGCTTCTCAAATTTGCGCAAATTTTGGGTTGAGCAGCGTGCTGCTGGGAAAATTTGCGCAAATCCTGCTCGGAGGGTTGGCTAGTAGGATTGTGCAATCCTGGAGCCTAGCAGGCCGTCAGAGAGGATTGTGCAATTCCTGCAGGGAAGGATGGTTTTCCTCCAGCAATGGCAATTTTCAAGGGGAATCTGCTTAGCCTGTAGTTGGACCAAGTCCGGGTGAGCATCTTGTGAGGGGAATGGATCAACTGTGATCGACAGGTTGCCTTTGTACGAGGAAAACACTTGAAGCTTGGGTACTTGAAAAAGCAAGACAAAGTGTTGTGTAAGGTTGGTAGGGAGGCTCCAAAACAGGGTAAGGAAAAATTTTGGAGGGTGGTTGTAGCCTCTATAACATAAAGCAAGAGGAAAAAATGGATCGGCTAATAGGAAGGATGAATTCATTTTTTATAAATCCCTTATTTTCTCAAGAACCAACACAAAACTCCAAATCCCTAGATAATGAAGATTCCCCAAATCATGAAATTCCATAGATTTTGCAAATACACTTCTTAGGTAGCCAATACTATACAAAATTTTAGAAAAATATTATAAGTGAATTAAGAAGGCGCTACTCAAGTATGATGGTAAAGACCATAAACGCGTTATTGTTTGGGTATATAAAATGGAAACCATTTTTAATCAAACCCACCATTAGGTGAATGTGAGAAAATCATGAAGATTTCCAACAATTTAGAAATAGAGGCATATTATTGGTTCCTATGGTGGTTTGGAAAATGTCACACCCATTCCTTGCATTGGAGGACTTTCATGGATACCTTGCTAAAAGATTCTTCGACGAAGAAGAAGATGATGTCTATGAAAAAATTGTTCATCTCAAGCAAAAAGGGTTTGTAAGTGAATATACCCACGAATGGGAAATATTGCCTACAAGACAAAGAGGATTTACGGATGAACAACTACTTAAAATGTATAAATATGGACTTAAAGATTATATTCGTGTAGAATTGGAATTGTACAAACCATAAACTATTGAAGAAGCTAGACATGCGTTATGGCTTATTGAACAAAAACACAAGTTCAACATGTCATCATTCAAGGAAGATGAAAACCAACAACAATACTCAGGTAAAAATAGACAAACAAATGTAGATATAGTGGAGATAAATGGACATCAGGACACATATGCCTTAACAGTAAATTATATACTTATGAAGTTGAGAAAGAGTCAGATACTTAAAGTAATGAGTCATAAAATGGATTAAAAAGAAAAATAATTGTCACAAATGTGGAGAAAATTGGACTCCAAGACATAAATGTGAAGACATGTCCTTATGTTACTATAAGATAGTAATTGGAAGACAAGTCCTTACATTACTATAAGATAGTAGATGGAAGAGAAGTTGAAGTACAATAACCTAATGAAGAAATCACTATAAGGAACAATGAGGATTCAAATTCTGAAGAAACTTCATAGGAACCACCATTAGCTGCAATCTCATGTATCCAACAAAATCAAGATGAAGAAAGCAATTCTTCAAATGGTCGAAATCAACAAGTGACTTCAAAATACATTCCACCACATCTGCAATCTCATGTATCCAAAAAGATCAGGATGAAGAAAGCAATTCTTCAAATAGTCAAAATCAACAAGTGACTGCAAAATACATTCCACCACATCTTCAAAAGAAGAGAAACAAGTGTCCAAGAAGAAAGAACATTAAGCTTACTACACTACCAACAAACATGACAAGGAGATTATTCCCTAAAACTCTAAAGCTCTAAGGGCTCATAAGAAGCAGAAGTGTCAATATACTTGTAGATTCTGCGAGTAATCACAATTGTATAAACATTGTAATTGCTAAATAACTTGATATTTGTATATGCCCAATCAAGGACCTGACGATGAGTCGCTACTGGGGAAAAGTCCAAAAAGATAGGAGAATGTCACAAGGTTTCAATACGAATACAAGAACTAGAGCTACAAACAAATTTATTTTCCCTACCACTCAAAGAAATGGATATAGTGCTAGGTGCAGAATGGCTAATACAATTAGGAAGCTATACCACAAACCTTGAAGAACGGTTCATGGAGTTTAATTGGCAAGGACGACACTATAAATTATATGGAGTTAACACGCCTAACTTCAAAGAAACTACCAATTCATATGATAACTTCGCCAACTCACAAGACACAACAAAGCAAAGTAAATAGAAGCCATTCCACATCAGTGTGTTCAATTAGAGAAAACCCTTCTTGTTATGATTTGAGGACAAAGCACATTTAAAGGGGGTGGAAATGTTATGAATACAAAATTCATGAAATATTAATTAAATAAATAAATTTAAAATAATAATGATATTAGTTAATAATTAATTAATTAATGACTTCATTAATTATAAAGAGGCAAAGGTCAAACAATGTGGCCATTCATCTTCGTGGCCAGACAATAGCTATAAAGGCACAACACCACGAAGGCTTGTAATCACAATTCAATTTTTATTATTATCAATAATACAATTACCTACTCACGCTTCTTACACATTTTACATACAATTACATTCGTGCACACTAGTCTTCTCTTAATAGCTTTAAATCTCTAAAATAAGTTGTAGATATTGGTATGTTTCTAACAATATGAGATGTAATTTTGACTTATTGAACATAGACTTCATTGTGAAAAGTTCATTGAATTATTACCAGCCTTGATGCATCTTAACCCTTGATCTATGAAGTGCTAAGAGGGATCAAATATCTCAATGTTCAAACCTCTATTTTCAGTGAAATACTAGAGGAAAGGTTTGCACCTCAAGAGATTTGATCCCTCTCAGTGCTTGATAAATCCGAGGTTAATATGGATCTAGGTTGCTTTCAATTGTACACGGTTGCACAAAATTTGTGAAACATGTAATTATTCTAATCATTTAAATTATACCAAATATGTCTAAGATTAATCTGGTCATTTTAATGTTAAATTTGGTAAGTTACCTCAATTTATTGAGATGATAGAGACTATTAATAAGTTGAATGATGAAATATTTTTTTTGAA
The DNA here is from genome assembly GCA_000404065.3 of Pinus taeda. Lineage (NCBI taxonomy): Eukaryota > Viridiplantae > Streptophyta > Pinopsida > Pinales > Pinaceae > Pinus > Pinus taeda. The sequence continues at coordinate 101,438 of APFE030390926.1, read as the reverse complement.
AGCAAAGTGACAATATAGCAATGTTGAATGGTAAAAAATGTGAATAATAAGAATATACTCAATTACAAATAACCTTCATTGTGATCAATCTCAAAATATTTTATTTTATTGTTCTTATTGTCACACCTATTAATTTTTTGTCTTTTCATATCAATCATATGAAAGGGTGGTTGAAATCCTAGACCATTCAAATCTTTAACTCAAGATATTATAGTAAACGTCATATCTTATCTCTCTTGCTCCCCAATTTTAATAATAGCTTTCTCCAAAGCCGATCTTTGTGACTTATGGAGTGTTAAAACCCAAGTAAGTGCCATTAATAGTTGTTTTCTATTACCTTGTTTGAATGCAAAATGACTAACAATGCACTTTTAAGATATCCAATCTATATTTGGAAAGAATATACGACATTGTATTTAGAATCAAATGTGGAATTTGAGAATAATTCAAGGCATGCAAGTTTTCGCATTAAGTGTGCACTCACTGAGCTACAAAGTACAAAAAAAATAGTGATATAATATGCCTAACAAATTATAACATGTGCATAGTCATGCAACACATTTAGTGAGTAATTAATATTTTGTATAGACAGTATACCATTTGCAATCAATAACAATTCACTAGCACAAGAGGAAGATAGTGGATAGGCGCTTCTTCACACTATTTCATCATTCTTCACTTGTCCCTTTATTATGCATAAGCACTTGGTTTGCAATCAAAGAACAAAGGAAACAACCTCTCCAACTCCTTTTTGAATAACACTTCATTCATGGTTGCGGGAGGGTTGTTAGTAAATAACTTTTCCCATGTCGCTAACAAAACTTTATTAATAATGAGTTTTGGGATTTTTATGAAAAACTTGTGTATCACAAGCAACCATTTATAGTTATGAATGAAATTGCATTTATACCCATAGACCCTTACCGTAACTACATGTCCATGGAGTATGACTTGTATAATTCGAATCATGGGTGGTGGAATGGAATCACAACATGCACTTTCTATTACGTTGCTTATATTAATTATGTAAATTATAACTAATGATTACCCAAATAATAAATTGTCGTCTTTCTTGGTAGTCAAAAAGGATGAAGAGGGTCTACTTTACTACTCAGAGGAAGGGAAGAAAGACCTTTTGAAGTCTATATTTAGGACAGGATGAACTATTAACTTATTAGTAAGAGGTTGCAACTTCAAAACTAGTGTTGGATAAGGAGGAATAGGTTATATAAAAGCTTTTAGAAAAAAATACAATTGATGGCCTAGTTCTTTCATCAAGGCATTTAGCATTGAACCTTTATATATCTCTCAAACCACGAGTATTGAGGTATTTTGGTTGACAGAGGGGCTCAAGAAGGTTTTCATGTCAAACATCAAGTCAAAAATAAATATTGCAGCTGAGAGAGCCTCCTATTGATTGCAGATAAGCTACTAAGGGGATGCAATCCAAAAGCGAGTAGAGGTTTGATGGCTAGGATTGTATGGGGTAACTTGGAGCTTACCTTAGTGTGTGCACTTAAAGTTAGAAACTAGAGGCATATTCAAATGTATGGGAGATTGAACTAGGGAAATGATTAATAGTTTACAAGCCTTAATACACCTCAAATAATTTGCTCCAAAAATTTGGAATGAAGATTGGGGATAAGGGGCTAGGGTTTTGTAATTTGGGTGTTACATAGTGAGGCAAGGGTTCCTTGGAGGACAAAAAAAAGAAAGCATCAAAGGAGTCGAATGTTGAGATAACATGAAGAAGAAATGTGTTAGGGTGAAAAGGGAGAAGGCAAAACTCATGATACGTAAAAATATTATGATGGAAGATGCAGTATCATTAGATGGAAAAGTCCTTATGGATGGTTTTTTGGTACTTAGGTTTCTAAAAAATCATTTGTGCATATGGATTAATAAGGCTTGAAAATCAGTGTTGGGGTATATGTTATTATTTCATGTCTTAAATATGAGGTGGTTATCTTTTGGATTTTGAGTGGAAGTGGATGCAAGAGGGATATTGGAAGAAAATGGTTTTTGGGCTCTACTCAACTATCCTTGAGGAGATGGACTTTCTGTTTTAAATCCATGTTAGAAAAGAGTTGTTGAGGCAAATTAATTACCTATCATTTAATTGTCAACTCGGGGGTTTCGTAAAACTTGTGAAGCGTGCATGCACTGCATTTGCTAGAAATTAACTTCCAATTTAGATCAATCTAACTACGATAACGACAAACCAAATTCATCTATTATAATTCAAGAATCAATTCAAAGAAATTATAGTACAGTGCGTAGAATTGGAATCTTAATCTACCACACTCACAAGAATTGAAAAGCACACCACTCTTTGAGAAATGAAATTGCATTAAATGAGATATACTCTAAGGGATAATGTGTGCATTATCAAATCAGGGTCCTATGAAATGAATAATCAAAACCACATAAAATGAAATGAAAGAAAAAACAATTATTCTTATCCTCTCACACAGGAAAATATATCAAAGCAAATGAAAATAATCACTCTTAACCTCTCAAACAAGAAAATATATGAAAGCAATAAATCTTAATCTATGAAAAACAATAAATCTCACGCATTATAAGTGGCCAATCCAAAAATATGAGAAATGGCAAGTTGAGAGGCTCCCAGTGCAAGCATTACCAATCAAGGTGAACATCACTCATGAGCATGGTGCTAAATCTAAATTCCATTCAAAACATAAATAATCTTAACTTGCCAACTGGGTATCTCCAACTTTACACATGCCTTTGAAAGGAGAAGGCTCTCCTATTTATACAAAAACATGAGAATCTACCTCATTAATGGAGGTCCATTATTCTCTCCCTAGATCCCTAGAAAATCTCATAAAGTTACAACTCAAATAGGTAATGATGAGACACATATCCTCTTTGAAATTTATCCAAATCTCCTTCCATATCTTGAAGGGAATTCGAATTTGAACATTGGAGGCCACATAAGGGTGCCTTGGAAGCTTCCAAATGACCTACACTTGTCATGAAACTCAAGCCACTTTTAGGTATTAGTACGTATATGTCATTTTTCTAAGTTTTAACCATAAATTCACTTAAAATACTAGAAATCGTTAACTTTTGGAAAACACAAATGTAACCCCATATAATCATGAAAATGGAGGCTAATGAAAAGTTATATGGTCATGGATTTGCGACATGTGAGTGAAATGGCGGCGATAAAGGTGAAAATGGATGATATTTTGAATACATTTTGGAGGCTCTACATACCCCCCAACTGACGTTATTGCATGTCCTCATGCAATCTATTGTATTGCTTAATCATGATTTGCTTTTGAATGAGCTTGGCTTATATCAGTTGTCCTTAAACTTTGCGTTTGATAGTATTTGACAATTTCATTTCTTTTTGCAAAGTATTCCTTGTCATACATTGAATTGCAATATGTTTGGTTGGTTCTTGTGTGACAGCCAATTTCTAATTCGTATTGGTTCTTGTGTTTCAATACCTTGTTTCTTTTTGTTGCAGCAAGGTTTATTGATCATGTCAAGAATGCATCTTTAAATCAGCGATATAATATGCACATCGTTTGGGCATTATTTGCAAATCATATAACTTTTGAACCATACTGTAATCATAATGATTAGGACAAGTATGTTAGGATGAAATGAAGTGATATGGACGTTCCTTCCCCTCGCCCAACTAAAGGTGTTTACAGTTTTTTTTTCAAATGTGAGAGGAAATATAGTGAAGTATTTTCTAAAAACTATAATTTCAGTATTCAAGGAATTCTATGATTAAAACCTAGAAAAGAACATAGATTTACTTACCTAGGAAGTGGATAAACTATGCATATGTAGAGAACATTTAGCTGTTGCTGGATGATAGAGTAGAATGTATAATTTCATCTGCTTCTTGGTTGCATAAATGGTGGATGAGGTCGTGAAAGTGGATTCTTTATTTTTGCTGCTAAATCTGTTGTATCCGCTACAAAACGTTGAAATGATATACTCTTCACCTGCTACAAAATCAGATGGTACAATTCTAGTCATGCGAATAAATGTGTTGTTGTCGAACCTGAAAAGAAGTCATTGGATTACCGGCCATTGATGATTGTCGTTAACCAATGCGAGCCAAACTCGCCATTAATGTCAACGAATGCCAAGGTACCTAAGTACATCTTGCGAAGTGTGAATAGATGAAATGATGTCGAGCCACTTGCAAGATCAAATGATCAAGGGACATTGATGTATTCCCATGATTTTCATCGAGAGAACTTGTTATTGATGCATACAAGCCTCAAGGTACTAATAAGGACTCTAGTCTTGAACCTAGATAATGCACTGATGTTGATAGGCCAAGACTTGTTAGAAGGGAGGCATTATGAATCCCCCATCATCTAATGCAAGTATGAAATGATGATTTGGAAGGACTATAGATGAAAATTTGCATCAAGCAGGTTTTATTTAACAAAAAGGAAATGACAAAAGGGTAAACAAGTGAATGGAAAGAAAAAGGACAAATCAACATGTAGGTGAGTTGAATGTCTCTATTAATGGGTTAATGAATGGAGATTATGGAAAATGTGAATGGAAAATGTAAATGGAAAATGTGAAGGAAACATGCGACACTTGCAAGGAAAATGGTGATTATGTTTAGCGAAAATGCTTGAATAGATCGTGATTTTAGAGAGGAAAAATGATGGCATGTATTGATGATAGAAATGGATTTAATTGGTTCATGTCTCTTGAAATTGGTCGTAGAAAACCAATCGTGCACAAATTGGGCTCCTTTCATTCTTCGATTTTCCTGGAACTTGAAAACAAGCATGGCACTAACATTGCAATAAAACGTAAGTGTGTTCAAAGAGAAGTGATCAATTTCTCTAGGTACATATGAAAATTCAATGCTAGTAAAATAGGTTCATGATGTGTCTTCGCTTCAAATTATCATGGTTAGTCCAATTTCACAATTGCGATATTAAATCCAATTTCTAAAAAAAACAATTTCCTCAATTTATGTTTGAACCATAGCATTTCATAAATATAAAAAAATATATATATATATTATTTTCAAATGCTTGATGTTTCCTGCAAAACAATCTTGGATAATAAAAAATTTCATCAATTGATTTTGTAGATAAAGCCCCTTTATAGTTCTTCTTCCTTGCATCATGTTTGAAAACATAACCATTAGACGAAACCAATGACAAATTTTAAGCATGATTTTGAGAATGTAAAAACTCAATCTTAATGAAATTCGAAATTTTAATTATTGTTATTATTATATATTGTTTTTTCGATGGGTGTGTAAGTGAATCATCTCAACAGATCTTTTATTTTCTTTTCTTTTTTGCCCCAATCATGAATTGAATTTCACATCATTTTTTTTTACATGTTTTCATGGCAATTTTCTTGAAAAACAATAAAACATACAATTTAAAAATTAATTGAAATATTTACAAAACTAAAAAATAGAAAAAACAAAACAAAACATATATAAACATTATACATATAAGACATAATGTATAAAAAAAACACACATAACTTAATTACAACATTGAAACATCACTCTATTAACAAAAATGTAACAAAACATAACAAACATTGTATCTATAAAACATTAAAACAACATTACATACAATGGAGTTGTCTTTAGTGTGACTTTTTGAACTTTCAGGTGCCGGAATCCGACGGAAAAATTTGAAGTGAAATCTTGATTTGTGTTATGTAAACTGGTTTTTTGATTGTATATATGGATTCAACACCCTCAAAAACCCCTTGGGCACTTAGATTGTGCAGGGGTTACCCATCAAACTTGTGATTTCAATAAATTCCTGCTAGATTTTAGAGAAATTAGACCAGAAAAACCCACCTAAAAAGCTCCCAAAAAGTCGCACTAAAGACAACTCGATATACAATACTCCACTAACATCAAAATATAAATATACGAAAAACACATAATATCAAAATTCATACGAAATTTGCCATGAGTGAAAAGCGTGAAAAATTAAAACATGGTTTTACGTGGTTATATAATCTGCCATGAGAGTTGACTGGGCAACGTTTCCATGCGTGAAAAGTAAAACCGTTTTTAAGTGAAAAGCGTTTTCATGCCCATGAGAATGTGGTGAAACACCACAATGATTTGCTGCTTTGTTTTTCACCCAAACCTCCTTGCCAGGAATTGGCCTTCCTTAGTTGCTAGAGAGTTGAGGGATCCTGGACATGTTGACTTTCTCCGTCTAATCTTCGTTCGTTATGTTACGACACTCTCTTGTCTTATTGATTGTGGCTCGTGTAGAGCCCCCTTCGATGGGTAATCCGTCGCGCAAAACAAATTTTTTTTTGGATACTAAACGGTAGTTGCATCCCAGATAGCATACACGTCAATCCTTCTCAAGCTCACCAAATTGATAATCAATATGGTACTGCTTAGCATCTCCGTGGCGGATCTAACTCCTGTAGATCAGGAAAATCAAATCTGTTGCATGGCCGCAACTGAAGCCTGTACATTTAATTGAAAACCGTTTTTCTCACACAATCTCGCAAATAAGGCTCCAGAAACCCCCGAAAATATCTCAAATGGTTATTAATTTTGAGGAAATTGCTCTTGATAAACATAATTCATCTAGTTTTGAGGAAAACCCATGTTTTGTTTTTCTGAGTTTCGCTTCCAATTGGCCACAAAATTCGTTTTAAAAAAGGACGTTTTTAAAGCTTTTACGCATTCTCGCAAATGCTTAGGTAACAAAATCATTTGTTGGATCTTTCATGTCCACCACCAAGCATGAATAAGGAGCGCAGTAAATGAGGTAGTGTTTCTCGGTGTGTTAGTTGCTAGCAAGGCAATTGTGGAACTATTCTGTGCATGAAGGGAGAAAACACCATCTCATAAATAGTTAGAGCGAACCCAATTCTCTAATTGATTTGATCCAGTGCTCATCTCAAATCTGAATTCTATCACGTCATTTTGCTAACGGAACCATCAGAAATCTTTGTTTGACGGACGAGGAGCTGTAATTAGATTTGGAATCTATAAAATATAGGGAAATTTCCAGAGGATTTGGCTTCACATACAAGAAAATGAATGGCAGGAAAAGAGGGAGAACCGAGGGAGACTTCAAACGCCCAACACAAAGATTTCATTCCCATTTTATAAGAATTCTAATCCCATATGAATTTTAGCATTCATAACATTGTTTTGCCTGAAAGTTTGACAGATGCATTTTGGTAAAGGCCGACAGGCTGGGAGGGTCATTGGATGCCTGTGAATCAATTCAAGCTCCGCTGTAGAAATGGACCGTTTCTGTAACTCCTTGAAAAAAGGAATGGATATGAAGCAATTTGAAGTTATATATATATATATAGTACTAAGATACTTTTAGTACAAGTATGTTGTTATATTGTCATTAGAACTATGGAAATCCTTATAAGAGTGCAAAAAAAACACCCAAGGACTAGAATGCAAAACCTAAAATACTTTCAATGAGGAAAGAACAAAATTTGAAGAATGTAGGAAAGTTACTTCATTACTTGAGTATATGATGGGCGTATGTGTGCATTGAGTGAAGACCGAGGACCGAGGAATAAAGCCACACTTGAAAACCGTGACTTGATGGCAACCAATAAATCTCATGCTATCGGGCTTTAAATGAACGACGGCTATATATGCCAACCGTTCGATTTCGGCCTTAGCAAAATCGAACTGTAGGCATATACAACCGCCGTCCATTTAAAACCCAATAGCATGGAAAATATGGCTCGCCGTGACTTGATATTTGCCATTGGCCCCCGTCGAGCCCATCATGGCAACATAATTGATTCACTGAACCCCGGGAAAGAAAAAATTGATTGACCAACATATTTAATAGATAACACTGTGCCTAAACCGTGGGCTGTGCGTTCAAAATGATATGTATATTTGAAACTGTAATAGTACAAAAAAAAATGCATCAACGTTGATTATGGGAGACGTACTGTGGACTCGTATGCATTGAGACGGTGGTAGTGTATTCAATGTTCGTTGAGATTATATCAATGGTATGGTCGTATGGTAATTGATTTGTATTTTAGAAAGAGGACGTATGGTGATAAGTGAGGTATTATAATATTAAAATGTTTTATGTCCCTTTTTTAATACCGTAAATGTATGAGTGGATTTAATGAGTAGCACATGTATTTGATCCATTATATGGGGGTGTGATTATTATATGGCTTCACATTTATATGGTGCGATATATTATGACTATTTAGATGTATAATGAAGAGTGAAGGTATATCATTTAAATAAAATATATCAAGTAAGCTTTTGATGTTGAATCGAAAGTAGATAGATTTTTTTGAAGATGCATTTATTCATATCTATTGTGGGTGTAGTTTTTTTTGGAAAAGAGAATTATCATGAGAGGTCTCGAAAAATAAAACACATCCTTATTTTCAATGAGTTATGGAAGGGAATTTGTGAAGGAGAAGGAGATGATGCACGAGAAAAACCCAATTCAGACAAAGAGCTTGTCATTTGGGAAAACAAGAAAAGCAAGGTCTATGCCTTAATTGCAGCGTCAATAAATGAAGAGGTGAGTCACCATATTTCTTCATTTTCAAATGCCTTAAAGAAGTTGAAAGAATTATATGACTCACACTCTGAAGTTGAAGTTGTTTAATTGATGATTAAGTTGTTCAATCTTGAATTGAAAAATGATAACCCTCTTACCTTGGCATTAGAAGTAAGATCCATTATGCATGACATAAAAACCATTGATGTTGAGATAGATATTCCTCTCATAGCTTATGTCAAGGCACTATATCCCACCTATTCACATTATCTTGAGTCATTGCAAACAAGTGCCAACCTTAAAGAGATTACCTTTGACTCCCTTGAGAAAAAGTTTGTTGAAAGAGAGAAGGCTTTGGGGAAGAATATAACTCCTCAGTATTCTGAAGAAGTTGTGTGCCTTGCAAAAAAAGAGAACAATCATGCACAAGATTATTTTAGAGGAAGAGGTGGTCGAAGAGGAAGAAGAAGGAAGAACTTTAGAGGCAGGGGGGCAAACATTTCCATGGAGAAAGGTACGATCTTCATTGCATATGATGCAATAGAGATTGACATGATGCTTCCACATGTAAATTGCCTTGGGAGATAATTGAGCTGAAAATAAATGAAGGAAAAGGTAAAACACCTGATAAAGGGAAATGAAAAGCACCTGAGTTCACTCATTATGTTGTGGCACATTGCAACATTGCAATAATTGAAGAATTATTAAATGTTTCATTTGTTTCATGGAAAGATGCTTGGTTGCTTGATTCAGGAGCAACTTGCCACATGACTTTCAGGAGAGATTTCTTTGAAGAATTCACTGACAGTGTTGATGGAGCAATGTACTTTGCAAATAAGTCAAAACTCAAGCTATTTGTGCTTGGCATCATCAGGCTCAAAATGCTTGGTCATCCAGACTTTCTTCTACATGATGTTCTATATCTCCCAAAGTTTAGGAGAAACTTGTTGTCTTTGGTCCACATCCGCCAACAAGGACATTCCATTCACATATTTGATAGAAAAGTTGAGGTCAGAAAAGCATCAAATCACTCACTTGTCATGACTGTGATAGAAGAAGAAAGACTTATGAAGCTACAAGGAACCTCTACTCATGCACAAAACTTTTCATACAATTCTCACTATAATGAAGGTACATTTCCATCAAGTCTTTCATGGCATGCTAGATTTGGACACTTGAACTATAACAACCTCCGTTTATTGAAGAAAAATGGTGTTACTGGTTTGCCTACAATCCCTAGAAAACTTAAGTAATGTGATGCTTGTATCTTAGGAAAGCACAATAAACAATCTTTTCATGATTATCATTCCATAGCACATAGAAACTTTAAGTTATTCATTCTTATTTGTGTGGCCCAATGCCTGTTCCTTCTGCAAATGGTATTAAATATATGATGACATTTATTGATGACTACACTGGAATGTGTTGGGTTTATTTATTGAAGAACAAATCTGAAGCTTTTGAAACATTCAAGAACTTTCATGCATGGATTGAAAATGATGCACAATCTCATACTAGATCTATTCATACTAATAATAGAAAATAATATACATCAAATGAATTTGAAAACTATCTTCGCCAACATGGGATCAAACAACAAACAATCGTTCCTTATAATCACCAACATAACAGACTAGCTGAAAGAATGAAAGAGACAATCTTAAATATGGTATGTTCCATGATGTTTTTCAAGAATTTTAAACTGATGTTTTAGGTTGTTGCAGTTCTATGTGCTATGTATATAAAGAATAGGTGTCCATCTATTGTTATAAAAAGAAAAACTCCCCATGAAATGTGGTATGGCCACATTCCTTCAGTGAGACATCTTAGGGTTTTTCGTTACACATGTTATGCCTTGATACCTAAGGAACAAAGAAGCAAACTTGGTGCAAGGAGTCACAAATGTTTCCTCTTGGGGTACTCAAATACCTCCAAAGCATATCGTCTTTATGATGAGGTGAATAAGAAGTTTATAATATCTAGAGATGTGATCTTTCTTGAATCTTGCAAGATTGACAATGTTGTTGAGTGGAAACTTGATCGCTTGGATAGATTTGGACATGCAAAGTATTTTCAAGAATTTGATAATGAGATTCCACATCTTGAAGGAGTGATCCCTATACTGGATCAATATGTAGAATATTCTTCTGAAGCACTCTCTCCCTTGCATGAAGCTCCATCCACTGATGACACTTTGAGTGATGTGATTGACAAAATTGGGATACTAAATCTTGACTCAACCCCATCTCAGTCAACTAAGAAGCCTGGGCCATCTTAGAAAGGTCCTCCAAAATGGTTGACAAAGACACTTTAAAATGTTTGTCCTTATGAAGTTGGAAAAACAAGAACAAGAAGCTCAACTAGACAAAATGGAGGTGATATAGACAATCTTAATTCACCTGTTGCTATGGATGTTTCTTATGATAGTGAACTGAATTTGTCTACAAATTTTGAACCAACTTCCTTAAAATAATCTCCTTCTCATGATGAATGGAAAGAATCGATGCAAAAATAATATGATTCTTTGATAAATAATAACACCTAGAAGCTCGTTGATACTCCATTGGGAACCAAACCAATTAGCTGCAAGTGGGTATTCAAAAATAAGTATAAAGCAGATGGCTCACTTGACAGGCACAAAGCTAGGCTTGTGGCAAAAAGTTTTGCACAAAAGGAAGGGGTCGACTATGAGGAGACTTTCCCCACACAACAAAATGGGTTACCATTCAAACATTCTTTGCCTTGGTAGCAAAGAATAGTTGGAAGGTCCATCAAATGAATGTAAAAACCGCTTTCTTGAATGGAGATATGAAAGAGAATGTTTTTATGTCCCAATAAAAAGGATTTATCGTGAAGGGTCATGAACAAAAAGTATGAAAGCTTGTAAAATCCTTGTATGGCCTCAAGCAAGCACCACGAGCCTGATACGAGAAGTTAACTGAGTATCTTCTAAAACTCAACTTCAAACATTATGATCTTGATGATGCAACTTTGTTTGTCAAGAAAGTTGGCAAAACAATTATGTATCTTGTGGTGTATGTAGATGATCTTCTCATGACATGGAACAATGAGAGATACTTTGCATTCATAAAGAAGGAATTGAGGAATGGTTTTGAACTGAAAAATTTGGACTATGTTCACTACTATCTTGGTATTGAAGTAACTCAAAATCTGAAGTTTATATTCCTCTCTCGGAAGAAGTACATTGGAGATCTATTGAACATGTTTGGTATGGCTGAGTGGAATCCTTGGACTACTCCAATGCAACAAATCTTAAAGCTCACATCCACTAAAGGAAAAGAATTTAAGGATGTAATGAAGTATAGACACTTGTAAGAAGTCTCAACTACCTAACTACTACCAGACTAAACATTTCGTTTGTTGTTGAAATCCTCTATAGGTTTATGCAAAATCCTTGTGCGGGTCATTGGTTTGTTGCAAAAAGAGTTCTAAAGTACTTGAAGGGAACTTAAGGCTTTGGACTTAAGTATACACAGGTGGGTGGCTTCAGCTTGATTGGATGCTCTGATTCAGACTTCGATGGAGATAAAGAAATTGGGGTATCTACTTCATGTAATGTTATGAGTCTCGGATCAAGAGTTGTACCCTAGAGGTGACACAAATAATCAGTCCCAACATATTCCATAATTGAGAAAAAATACATGGAAACAGTTGAAGCAACAAAGGAAATTGTGTCGCTCAAGAAAGTTCTAGAGGATTTGTGGGAGAAACAAGTACATTCAACTCCTCTTTTGATTGAAAACACTTCTGCAATAAAGTTGGCTAAGAACCCAAAGTTTCGTGATCGAATGAAGCACATCAATACAAAATACCATTTGATTCGACATCATGTTGAGGCCAAGACAATCCACCTATGCCATTGTTCCAAAAATGAGCAGATTGCAGACATCTTCACCAAAGCATTTGGGAGAGAAAAGTTTGAAAGATTCAGAATGATGCTTGGACACACCAACATCCCTTTAGATTAAGGGAGGGAATGTTGACACCTAATCTTTGGGATTAGGTAAATCCATGTAAATATTGCAAATAGAAAAATAAAGAGAATTGGAAGACGAAGAGACATTGGGCGATGAAACCCAACAATCTCCCTCTCCATGTATATATCCATGTTCCATGTCAATGCAAAGCACAAGGAAATTCATGGAGTTACTCGTGGCCTGATAAAATCTTACAACACAATAGATAAGGATGCTACATTAGCATACGCGTTCCAAATCTTGTTTATTGGGAATCTAACACTGCCCCCTGCCCCCCATAAGCATTAGAAAATGAAGTGCATATGGATCTCAATATGTTTGGTTCTTTGATGCTTAATGGGATTTCTAGAAATATGAATTGCACTTTGATTGTCACAACACAAAATAGTGGTTGATCCTATTGAATGCCAAACTCAAGACAATAATTGTCGCAACCAAATAATTATTGACTTGCAAGAATTATAGCTTGATACTTAGCTTTTGTCACATATAATGTAAGTTGATTGTTGTAGGGCCAAGCAATAGGAACAAAACCAAGACATAAAGCAAAACTAGAGGGGGAATCACGATCATTAATTGTTCAGCCTAATCAAAATCTGTGAACCCACAAGCTCACGAAAACCAATAATATATTGAGTCCCCTAAATATATTTTAGAAGACGCTTTTCCACTTTCCAGTGACTATGATGAGGATCTTGGGAGAACCGAGAAACCACCCCTGTTGCACAAGCAATGGTAGGTTGGGTGTGAGTCAAATAGAGTAGATCACTAATCAGGTGTCGATACAATGTGGGATCCACCTATGGTAAGGGAAACTGATAGTAAGAGTAACACCTAACTGAAAAAGAAGTAGGCATAGGCTTATAATTAGCCATGCTAGGGTGCTAAGTAAATCAAGGGCATATCTTTGTTGAAATATGGTGATCCCTTATAAGCACTAGTGGACCTGCGAAAGTAATGTAGTAGACCAAGGTCGGTCATAATAAATTGTCCCATCGAGGCTTCCTTAACACTCTTAATCATAGATGAAGAACTCCATTTGAAGATAAAATCATCAATTTACATAACTAGAATCAATAAAACACAGCCCTATCTCTTAGTGTATATTTAGGATCATAATGACAATGGTTGAACCCTAAAGCAAGCATAAATCTATCCATCTTCTCATACTGAGCTCTAGGAGCTTGTTTGAGTCCGTGTGAGGAACACCAAAGTTTGTAAACAGATGAAGGATCTTGCACAAAACCAAGAGGTTGCTCCATGTAAACATCCATGCAAAAAAGCGTCGTTTACATCCATCTAGTAATTTGACCAATCTTGGGAGGTAGATAGAGAAAGCACAAGAAGTATAGAATCCATCTTGGTAACAAGGGCAAAGGTTTCAAAATAATCAATCCTTTCAACCTATGAAATCCCTTTGCCATATGTCATACCTTATGTTTGTAAACAGAGTAATCTATAACATATTTGGTTCCATAGACCCACTTGTAACTAACCAACTTATGTCCCTTGGGAAGAGGAATAAGATCCCAAGAATGACTCTTCATTAAAGATGAAAACTCTTCTATCATGGCAACTTCCCACTCAAGTATTACAATAGCATTAGAAAACTACTATGAATTTTCTAAAATGGAATGAATCAAAAGATATATTCCTCTTGAATGTAATTGATTTGAGGCAAGATAACTAAAATCAATTGCCTCATAGCCATATCTATCAAGCTACTTTCTATTGTGAAGGATCTTGATCCTTAAAGTTTGGTCTTGAATAGGTTATTCTTGATTTCATTGTTTAGGTTCTAACAATGTTTTTGGTAGATTTTCTTCTAGTTGAGGACATTCAGAAAAAAATTCTTCATCTTCGAGATGTACAAATGCATCACAACAGTTGGAACCATTGTCAATAATAAAAGTTGAGGAAGGAGGAGAAGACAATCCTAGATTAGTAGTATCATCATAATGAACATCTCTTCGAAACAATACTTCCTTAGAGGTGGGATCAAAGATCCTATAGGCCTTCATGTCCTCACAATAGCCAACAAATATTAGTTGTTGACTTTTTTTTTCCATGGCTTTACACTTTTCATCTGGAATTAATTCCCATGGAGGACTACCAAATATCGTGAAAGATGAGACAACAAGCTTCTCATGTGTCCAAGCTTCCACTAGAGTCATATGCTAAACTGCTTTATGTGGCATCCTAATCTGAATATAATTTGCACAATTAACTTCTTTGGCCAAGAAAGAAGGTGTCATTTTTTTGTACTAAATCATGCAATTTTCCATCTCCTTGTGTGTTTGGTTCTTCCTTTTAGTGAAACCATTTTGTTTATGGGTGAAGGGAACATAGTGTTGATGAAAAATGCGTTGTTCTTTGTAGAAATATTGAAATGCCTTATTGACATATTCCCCCCAATTATGAATGTATACTTTCTTGATTGAGCATGATTATCGTTCCTAAACAAAAGCTTTAAATGTCTTGAGTAATTTAAAGGCTTCACTCTTATACTTAAGCAAGTACACCCAAGAGTATTGTGAGAAATCATCAATAAAGGTTAGTGCATACTTGGCCCTTAGAAAATAAAGAGTTTGGAAGGTCATTAAATCACTACGCAACAACTCAAGGTGTGCACTTCCCCTTAAATCTCTCTCTTTAGGAAACAAATCTTAGCGTTTTTTTTCCAAGAGTGTAACCTATACACACCCCATCACTATAAGAAACTTTTGGAAGACCAGAAACCAAATTTTGAGTGAACATCTGTTGTAAATATCTATAATTTAGATGGAAGACCTTTGATGACATAACCTACTCAAAGAATTAGCAAGAGCTATGAAAGAAGAAGTTGAGGAAGGTTGATAAACTTATACAATCTAGAGGCATGATTAACTTAAACAATAGCAATGACAATTGTTGGATCATTTAGTTCTCGAATAACTACCTGTCTGGGAGAAAATTCAACTATTATACCATCACTAGAATGACAAATTTGATGGATGGATAATAAATTTGCAAAGATATTAGGGACAAACAATACATTATTAATGCACCCATTATCCAACTGCGTAGTGCATGCCCCAAGACTTCAAGCTAAGTAGAGTCTTCAACTGCAATTTGTGAAATGTTGGTATGATAAGTAGAAGGAAGCAAATATTGACAAGGAGTGATATGATGTGATTCTCCTTAATCAAGTATCTAATGATATGCATATCTACCTAAAGAGATCTAAAATTATGAAGGGAATAAATGACATATAGATTTATAACCAAAACATGTTGGACATTGGGTTCAATGCTCCTTGTGTATTTCGTGACATGGACTAACCACCTCTCATGGATCCTAACTCTAATGATTTTAGTAGATACTAACCCCTGCAGGTTTTGGTATAATGACAATCCTAATTCCCAACGAGTGGTATCAGAGTAATAGGTCTTGAGATTGAAACTCACATGGCTCGCGTTGGGAGGGGGGATATTGTTGGACATTTTTTTTAACACTCCCTATGTGTTTCATGACATGGACTAACCGCCTCTCATGGATCCTAACTCTGGCGATCGTAAAAAAGACTAAAAATTGCGGGTTTTGGTCTAATGACAATCACGATTCCCAACAAAAACACAAAAATATAGTGAAACTTGACTTCTATTAATAAATGGAAAATGTTGAAACTGTAAACATGTAGAATGAAAACAAATTAGCTCGAACGGTGGTAGCTTATACTCTAAGAAAATATGTGATGGCTACAAAGCTTCACTGAACTATCTTACAATGAGGCTTAGAGGCCTTTTTATCATAAAGAGGCAAGAAAAAATCCGAACATCCAAAAAACAAACCCTTGGAGATGAAGCACCAAAGGCATGTGGGCCTTGATGGGGTAAGTTGGAACATCTATTGATTTGAAAGGATCCTCTATAAAAACAATTATTTCTTACAATCTTATCTTGAGTTAGTCTTTCTTTATATTTATTATCCATCATAAATTAACTGCATAAAGAATATCAATAGTAAAAAAAATGTTAATAGAATAATAAAGATACAACCACACAAGAACACAAACATTTACCCTAGGAAAACCCACATGGGGAAAACCCAACGACCTTTTTCAATAGAAAAATCTTTAATTCAATTGGAGATACATCAAAATTGATAGAATTTCTCTATGAAAAACATTATAGCAAATCATCATTGTCACCAACATCATCGTCTAATCATCAACATCTCCTAGTTGTCATATCCTGGTCAGTACCTAACTCATCGCTTATCATCAACATCTACTAGTCACCATAATACGGTCTCACTGACAAGTGGTATACATACTAGTAGGGTTCATATCAACCTGGTCAATCTCTCTGACTCGTGGTGTTCCCTCGGGATTCACCACCCAAGCTGCATTAATATACTCATCATCAATACATTGTCGGGTTCATTATGACAGGAGCCTTTGCTCATGGAGCTATATTCCTCATTAGGGATTATAATCTGGAAATCCTTCCATTCGTTCATGAACGATACCTTTGCAATTTATGGATCAAGTCATATATATATATAATTTTTGATGAAAAATATCAATTGTATTTGTCCAATCGACACGTCCGAAGGAATGAATGTTGGACTTGTTGCACCATTATCTATTCATGCAAAGATTGGTGATTGTGGTTATTTACAAAGTCTACACTCTCTTAGAGTAATTTGGTCCTCAAATCCTCTTCATTAGGCCGAGATGTTGAGATACTAACTCAACACTCTTGAGGAGTACCAGCAGACACTCACTTTGCCCTCTTGGAGAGCACTATGGGCCTTGATGTGACAGACCTCACTCAACTCTACATGGGGAGTAATCTAGGTCTAAACCTCACTTAACCCTAACTGGGGAGTAATTTTGGTCTTGATGCTAAAAGGACACACTCAACCCTATGTGGGGAGTAATCTAGATCTTGATGCTGAGAGACCACACTCGACTCTATCTGGGGAGTAATCTAGGTCTTAATGTTGAGAGGCCACATTCAACCCTATTTAGGGAGTAATTTAGGTCTTGATACTAAGAGGCACTCACTCACCCCACCCAATGAATAATCTGGGCCTTAAGACCATTCTTCCTCATCCTTGTCAAAGTCTTTGACTTGGGAAGAATGTCCTTCATCCATACTACTATCACATCAACACTTCCTCTGAGCGAGAGGGGGGTTCTCCAAAAGTCCAAGCTTGTCCCTGAAGCATACAAACTTTGCCTTGGATAGAGGCTTTGTCAAAATATTAGATGTTTATTCCTTGGTGAAAATATATTAGAGCTTCACCGCTCTCTGCTTGTACCACATATTGGTACTAGATCTCAAGATGCCTCAACCTGTCATCAAGCTATCGTTTGCACCTGATCAAAAACAATCTTTCAAGCTGGAGCCATACTACTTTACAACTCTCTAACCAAGTCGCAATATACTCGGCCACTAAGTGCAACAAATATTTACTTCATGCTCACCCAAAAGATCATTATGGTGTAACACCCTCATTCCACATCTACCCAAGTAACTGGCCAAGCAGGGTAAATATGCAATGAGAGGCCACTATAATAGGATTCAACCTCCTAAGTCACCTTAAGGAAGTGGAATTGATGGAAACACACCACACAAACCTTCCACAACAACAACAGAACTCCCAGGAGCCATCCCAACCACTCAGGTAACCATCCCTTCAGACCAACTGAAGTTTTAGTGCATCAAACCCCTGGACACTCCCTTAATATGGACAAGGGTGCATGTGGGAGGCTCTAGAATCTCCCACAGTAAGGGTAAGGCAGATTCCGAGGACTTTTTCCCCATTGTTGTACCTACAACTCCGAGATTTGTGCCAATTTTAGAGGCCCAGAGCCCAGGTCACTTCCTAGAACTCAATGACAGGTTCATAAATGAAATTTCACAGCAGAACAAAGATACATATGCAAAAGCATCAATAAGGACTAGACTAGACCCCTACTATCCATGACATGCATTTCGTAAAACATGTCAAAAACATGAAAGCTACATGTCTTAACAACATAAATTATCATAGGTGTCTCATACTTATCTGAAAATCACTAAGCAACATTGTTGCCTCAACACATTAGTTGGAATTTCATCTATTAGGCCATATATACAATGTTGATTCATTTACAAGTAAAAACCTGATATGAGACAAACATCATGAGAGTCATTAAACTCATTAATAACCAACATATAAACATCAGAGATGCTAAGCAGAGAATAACCACATAAGCCACATAACATCAAGCATATTTACCCATCGATACCATAGGAAAGAGCTTTTATTGCCACAAGCAAAATGCAACCAAGTCTGGGACTTCCATGTACCACCCGACCGTAGACATGGTTGAGCCAAATCTCTCTTCAACCAGTAACTCTTGTGCCATATTCCAAGCATGAATGTGGGATCTCATGTCGATTCAGGTTGCTTACATGTAGTGTTGCAGTATGATTGGTTACATTTTTGCATGTTTGTTTACATTCTTGTATGCTTGGTTGCGTGTATCATTCTTGTAGGTTTGATTTCAAATATTATTCATTCATGCTTGGTCATATATGTTTATGCATATATGTGGATGGTTATGCATTGCTTATGCATGTTCAGGTTTGCATGTGGTCAAGTGTATAGTGACATAATGATGGTGGTTGTCATGCATGAGGTTGTGGTGTGTGTTGGTTTTGAGGTCATTCATTGATGATTGGACCCTAGCTAGAATGACAGTTGCATGGTTATATGCTTATGTACTATTTTTATATATCGTTGTGATTATGTTATGCATGTATCATGCTGATATGTTGATCTTATAGATAAAGTATCCTCCTCGAGTTGTACTAAGGTACGTTGGTTTATTGTGATTTGGCTTAACTTACATGGTATACCTTGCAAGAAGAAATATCAAATGGTTATCAAGATGGTTGACTACAAAGACTCTCCCTATGAATTTGAAGAGCAGTATGGTGTTGGGAACTCTTCCGATTTAGCATTAACACTAAGAAGTTTAAAGGAAGAGATAAGGAGTTGTAAAGCAGATAATGATCGAATCATACAAAAACAAAAAAAGTTATCAAAGGTAAATGCAGTCATACTTCAGAGCTTGTCATATTTGCAGTGGAAAGGGCCACTTCTGATTAGTCATGAGTAGGAAGACAAAACTAATGGAGCATATGGTAGTAGATTGCATGGCGGTCACTGATCCAATAAAGAGGACACAATCCAAGATGGTAGATTGTTTGACACTCTAGAGAGGAGAAGGGATAGGCACAGGTAGTTCTAATTCAGATAGGCACCATGATTGTCATCGGTATCATCCTTACAGAAAGAGTGATAGGGGATACTTGCAGGATGAATTTAAGAAAGTGAAACCACCTACTTTTGATGGACATGTAAAGAGATCAGAGGATGCACAAGCTTGGTTACTCGGTATGAATAAGTTCTTCTAGTTGCATGACTACTTAGAGAACATGAAAAGTAGAGCGGCTACTTTCAGTGTTAAAGGTAAAGCAGACATTTGGTGGGAAGATGTGAAGAATGTTAGGGAAATAAATGAGGAAGATCTGACTTGGAGTGAATTTGAACGGTTATTCAAGAAAAAATAAATGTCAGAGATTTACTTTGATGACAGGGCAAAAGAATTCTATGAACTAAAGATGGGATCCATGACAGATGATGAGTACAACAATAAGTTCTTGGAACTATTGAGGTATGTGCATTACCTCAAGGAGGAGAAGTCTAAGATTCAAAGATTCATTAGTGGACTACTAGGTTGCATTCAAAGATAGGATTGAATTCGATGAGCCTAGGTCATTGGAGGAGGCCATTCCAAAGCTAAAGCATTGTTATGAACAATTGAGGTGCAACACTAAGACTAAGCCAAGTTTGAGACATAATGTAAAGAACAAAGGAAAATGGGACAAGAAGTGAGCAAGACCACATGATTCAGGTAACAAGGAGAATGTTGCACCATCTAAGAGGTTCAATGCATCAGATAGAGGACAAGGACATCGATCTTAGGAAAATAATAAGGTTGGAGGTTGGAAGATTATAGAGTGTTGGACTTGTGGCAAAGATCATCCCTTGAGAGATTGTGCACATAATCATGGTGGTAGACCTCAGATATACAATGCACAAGAGGCGCACAATGTTTGGGATGTTGGTCAGAGTATTCCACGTATCTATGCAGCCGTGGACAACAAGCAGAACACCAAGAATCTATCATTGAGATGGACGGTAAGCTTTGTGATCAAGTTATTTCTATTTTGATTGACCCTGGATCTAATTATAGCTATGTTAGTCATGACTTGGCGGATAAGTGTGGTTTGAATAAGGAGTTGCATGCAGAGTCTTGGTTAGTGCAGTTGGCTACAGGTACAAAGAAGCGTGTGCATCATTGGGCAAGATCTTGCACATTTTACTTAAATGGTATGACTAATGCAACACATTTGTGTGTATTACCATTGGGTTCATATAGTGTGTTATTGGGCATGGATTGGTTATATCCACATAGAACCAAGGTTGACTGCTATGAAAAAAGTTATTGAGTGTGTTGATGACAATGGACAACTAAGAGTCTTAGAAGGTAGGAAGAAGGCCATGTCAGTTAGGATGGTGACAACTATGCCAGGAAAGCATAACCGCACGAAAGGGTGCAAGATATTCATAATGCACATTTATAGTGATAAGGGTAAGGAGGTTGAGAATGCAGATGTGTTGAACAAGTACCCGATTTTCAGCAGTTTAGGGATGTATTTCCTAAGGACATTATAGAGTTTCCACCTCACAGGGAGGTAGAATTTTCTATTGAATTAGTGCAAAGGGTAGTTCTAGCATCAAAAGCACCTTACAAGATGAGCACACCTGAGTTGGTTGAGTTAAAGTTGCAACTGAGGGAAATGTTGGACAAGGGATACATTAGGCCAAGTGTATCACCATGGGGCACATCGGTCTTGCTTGTGAAGAGTAAAGATGATACTCTCAGATTATGCATTGATTACAAGAAGTTGAACAAAGTGACTATCAAGAACAGGGACCCTTTGCCAAGGATTGATGACTTGTTCAATCAACAGAAAGGGGAAACAATGTTCTCAAAGATTGATATGAGATATGGATACCATCAGGCATGAATCAAGGAAGAAAACATTTACAAGACTAGTAGCAGTGTTGAAATTGTTGAGAGAGCATCAGTTGTATGCTAAGCTTAGCAAATTTAGTTTCTTTTAGACAGAGGTACATTACTTGGGACATGTCGTCTCCAAGGAAGGAATTGCAGTAGATCGAGAGAAGATAAGGGCCATAATGGAGTGGGTAGCTCCTAAGAATGTGGATGAGGTGAGATATTTCATGGGTTTGGCAAGCTATTATAGGAGGTTCATCAGGAACTTCTCGCAAATTGCTTATCCCGTTTCATCCTTGCAGAGGAAAGGTAAGAAGTTCAAATTGATTAAGGAATGTGAGGGTAGTTTTGAGAAACTCAAGCAGTTGTTAACACATGCACCAGTGTGGAAGATTGCAGACCCAAACAAAGAATTTATTGTGTGCATAGATGCGTGCAAGAGAGGACTTGGTGGAGTCCTTATGCAGGATGGACAGGTAGTATGCTATGAGTCATGAAAGCTGAATAAGCACAAGAAGAACTATCCCACACATGATCTTGAGTTGGCAACAATTATACATGCACTTAGGATGTGGAGACACTATCTTCTAGGCAAGAGGTTCATATTGATGAGTGATCATAGTGGGTTGAGGTATCTATTTGACCAACCAAATCTGAATGGTAGCCAGGCTCAGTGGTTTGCCATGATCAGCAAGTTCGACTTTGAGCTCAGATAGACCAAAGGCAAGGAGGACAGAGTGGCAGATGCTCTCAATAGACAGATACATGTACATCACTTAGCAGCTATGAGCTCCTGTGGGACAAATTTACAGGATAGGATCTTGCAGGCAAGATAGCAGGATGTTA
Organism: Pinus taeda; assembly: GCA_000404065.3. Taxonomy (NCBI): domain Eukaryota; kingdom Viridiplantae; phylum Streptophyta; class Pinopsida; order Pinales; family Pinaceae; genus Pinus; species Pinus taeda. Next base: position 78,942 of record APFE030390926.1, on the reverse strand, counting down.
GGTATATGGAGATTGTGCAGAGGTTGCAGGGCATTTTTGGCACATTTATTTATGAAAATAATGGAAATTATGACACAAGGCAAGTGAAAGATCACAGGTTGCATGTGAGGAGAAAAAAGAAGAAAAATAATGGAAAATGAAGAAAATAGAGGCCTCATTCATAAAAGGCTTATGAGGATCATCTTGTAACCTTTTGTCAGTTCAGTGTTGGAGCTCTCTCTCATTATTCTCTCTCTCGTACTCTTGGATACTTAGAGTTTTCTTGGAGCACTCTTGGAGGGTGTGACGTACTTGGATTCTTGGAGCAAGAAGGCAAATGAAGAGTAGGAAAGCACGAGAAGGCATCGACATCTGCAACTACATCAACTTTACTTGTAGGTACTGAGTTGCATGTATGATTTCTTCACTAGTTTTGGCATGCATATGCTTTATTGGTTGTGATTTGTCATTGGCATGGAGGATTGCCTGGATCGACAATGGATTGCCTAGCCTTGCTACTTCTTGGATAAACATGGTGATTATGGGTTTAATTTCATGGTTTGTTTTGGTTGGTTCTCATGTATCCTTAGCTTGGGTCGAGTTGCTAGTTCTGGAAGCCTTGGTTGGACAAACGTTGTGGAAGACCTTGAAGGCTTGGATGGAGATCAATCACATGATGGTTTTGTGGTGTCTAACAGTGAGGTGGAATCACTATTTGATGGGTTGACATGGATGGCCTCTGGAAGCCCTAGATGAGTTTTGATTGATGTGTTCTATGAGATCCCACATTCATGCTTAGAATATGGCATGGGGGTGAATGGCTGAAGAGAGATTTGGCTAAGCCATTATATGGTCGGGTGGAACGTGGAAGTCCCATCCCAGGTTTGGATTTTGCATCATTAATGAATGGTTATTTCTCCTTGTATTTCTATGAGCATTTTGATGGATTATATGTGGTCTATATGACTGTACTTTCATGAGTATTTTCTGTTGCTACTATCCTGGTTATGTATGTGTTTTATGACAGCAACCATTTGTGGCTCTCATCATGTTTTTACTTATAATTGAATGATCAATGTCTATATGACCTAATGGATGGAATGACAGTTGATGTGTTGAGGCATCAATGGTTCTTAACGATTCTCAGCTAAGTATGAGACTTCTATGCTTAGAACTATGAATTACACCTATAGATTACACATTTGCAATATGTTTGACGAAATACCTGCCATTGCTAATTGGGGTCTAGTCAAGGTCTTGAACAAGTATTTGCTTTAGTATTGTCATTTCCATGTTATATTACTCATTTGAAGAGATTGATCGCTTCTGGGTAGTGACCTGGGCTCTGAGCCTAAAAAATTGGCTTAAATCCCAAGTTCACTGGCACAACACTAATAATTTGGTCCACAATCACTGGTAGGCAGGCACGTGAGAGCAAATTTAGGTTATTTACCTCTCCCTTGGTCATAACATGAGAGTGACTATGGCCCAAGAGATCTAAAACAATAGTGGGACCTAGGGACATGCTGTCTGAGTGGTTGAATTGTCCTCTAAGGGTTCTGTTGAAGATATTGGATGTCTGTATGGTGTATTTATGTCGCTTCCACTTCCTTAATGTGACATAGGAGGTCGAATCATATCATAGGGGCCTCTCGTCGCATGTTTACCCCGGCTAGTCGGTTGCTTGGGTAGATGTGGGAGGAGGGTGTTATAAAGTGGTGTGAGAGCATGGTTCACCCCTCGAACTAGATGGGTCATGTGTTGGTCATGCATGCATGTTAGTTGCATGTGTGCCTCTCACACTTGCATTGCATGTGCTTGTTGCATTTGCATGATGTTTTTTTATGGTGGTAGTGATGTCTTCATGTGAAATTTGAGGTGTGCGTGGGGAATGCATCGTTGTGAGTGTATGACTGGTTACACGTCGATTTATGTCGCTTACATGTAGCGTTGCAGTATGCTTGGTTACATTCTTGCATGTTTGGTTACATTCTTGTATGCTTGGTTGGATGTATCATTTTGCAGGTTTGATTTTAGATATTATTCATTCATGCTTGGTAATATGTATTTATGCATATATATGGATGGTTATGTATCGCTTATGCATGTTCATGTTTGCATGTGGTCAAGTGTATAGTGACGTAATGATGGTGGTTGTCATGCATGACATCGTGGTGTGTGTTGGTTTTAAGGTCATTCATTGATGACTAGATCCTAGCTAGAATGACAGTTGCATGGTCATATGTTTATGTCCTATTTTTATATATCATTATGATTATGTTATGCATGTATCATGTTGATCTATTGATCTTACAGACAAAATATCCTCCCCTAGCTATACTAAGGTATGTTGGTTTATTGTGGTTTGGTTTAACTGACATGATATACCTTGCAGGAAGAAATATCAAATGGCTAGCAAGATTGTTGACTACAAAGACTCTCCCTATGAATCCGAAGAGCAGTATGGTGTTGGGAACTCTTCCAATTTTGCAGTAACACTGAGAAGTTTAAAGGAAGGGATAAGGAGTTGTAAGGCAAATAATGATCAAATCATACACAAACAGGAAAAGTTATCAGAGGTAAATGCAATCATACTTCAGAGCTTGTCAAATTTACAGTGGCAAGGGCCACTTCGGATCAGTCATGAGCAGGAAGACAAAACTAATGGGGCATATGGAAGTAGATCGCATGGCGATTAACGATCAGATAGAGAGGACACAACGATGGAAGATTGTTGGAAACCTAAAGAGGAGAAGGGATAGGCACATGTATGATTATAGTTTTGATTTAGATAGGCATTATGATCGTCATCGGTGTCATCCTTACAGGAAGAGTGATAGGGGATACTTGTCAGATGAATTTAAGAAAGCAAAGCCACCTAATTTTGATGGAGAGGTAAAGAGATCACAGGATGCAGAGGCTTGGTTACTCGATATGAATAAGTTCTTCAAGTTTCCTGACTACTCAGAGAACATGAAAGGTAGAGTGGCTACTTTCAGTCTTAAAGGTAAATCAAACATCTAGTGGGAAGATGTGAAGAATGTCAGGGACATAAATGAGGAAGAATTGACTTAGAGTGAATTTGAATGGCTATTTAAGAAAAAGTATCTATCAAAAAGTTACTTTGATGAGAGGGAGAAATAATTCTATGAACTAAAGATGGGATCAATGACAGATGATGAGTACACCAGTAAGTTCTTGGAACTATTGAGATAATTGCCTTACCTCAAGGAGGAGAAGACTAAGATTTAGAGATTCATTAGTGGACTACCGGTTGCATTCAAAGATAGGATTGGAATCGATGAGCTAGATCATTGGACGAGGCCATTCGAAAGCTAAAGCATTGCTATGAACAATTGAGGTGCAACACTAAGACTAAGCCAAGCTTGAGAGGTAATGTAAAGAACAAAGGAAAATGGGACAAGAAGCGAGCAAGGCCACAAGATTTAGGTAACAAGGATAATGTTGCACCACCTAAGAGTTTCAATGGATAATGTAGAAGATAGGGACATCGATCTAAAGAAAATAATAAGGATGGACGTTGAAAGCCTATAGAGTGTTGGACATGTGGCAAAGATAATCACAAGAGAGATTGTCTGTAGAATCAAGGTGGTAGACCTCAGATATACAGTGCACAAGAGGCACAGACTATTGGGGATGTTGGTTAGAGTATTCCACATATCTATGCAATCGTGGACAACAGGTAGGCATAACACCAGGCATCTATCATTGAGATGGATAGTAAGCTTTGTGATCAAGTTATTTCTATTTTGATTGGCCCTGGATCTAATTATAGTTATGTTTGTCCTAACTTGGTGAATAAGTGTGGTTTGAATAAGGAGTTGCATGTAGAGTATTGCTTAGTGCAGTTTGATACAGGTAAAAAGAAGCGAGTGCATCATTATGTAAGAGCTTGCGCATTTTACTTAAATGGTATGCCTACCGCAACACATTTGAATGTATTACCTTTGGGTTCATACAATATGTTATTGGGCATGGATTGGTTCTATCTACATAGAGCCAAGGTTGACTGCTATGACAAAGCTTTTGAGTGTGTTGATGACAATGGAGAACCAAGAGTCTTACAAGGTAAGGAGAAGGCCACATCAGTTAGGATGGTAACAATTATCCAAGGAAAGCGTAGTTGCAGGAAAGGGTGCAATATATTTGCAGTGCACATTTCTAGTGATAAGGATAAGGAGGTTGAGAATGCAGATGTGTTGAACAAGTACTCGATTTTACAACAGTTCAGGGATGTATTTCCTTAGGATATTACAAAGTTGCCAACTCACAGGGAGGTGGAATTTTCTATTAGGAACGCATAAAGGAAGAAGACATTTACAATACTGCATTCAGGACCAGGGATGGACATTGTGAGTTTGTAGTACTTACATTTGGCTTAACTAATGCTCTAACTACATTCATGTGCTTGATGAATAATGTATTGTGTCCATATTTGGATAAGTTTGTTATTGTTTTCATTGGTGATATACTGGTATATTCTAAAAGTAAAAAAGAGCATGTCTAGCATCTAACAACAATGTTGAAATTGTTGAGAGATCATTAGTTGTATGCTAAGCTTAGAAAATTCACTTTCTTCAAGACAAAGGTACATTACTTGGGGCATGTTGTCTCCAAGGAAGGCATTGCAGTAGATCTAGAGAAGATAAGGGCCATCATGGAGTAGGTAGCTCCTAAGAATGTGGACGAGGTGATATCTTTCATGGGTTTGGCAGGCTATTATAGGAGGTTTATCAAGAACTTCTCGCAGATTGCTTATCCCATTACGTCCTTGCAAAGGAAAGGTAAGAAGTTCGAATGGACAAAGGAGTGTGAGGCTAGTTTTTAGCAGCTCAAGAAGTTGTTAACACATGCACCAGTGTTGAAGATTACGGACCCGGATAGAGAATTTGTTGCGTGCACATATGCGTGCAAGAGAGGACTTGGTGGAGTCGTTATGCAGGATGGATAGGTAGTACGCTATGAGTCACAGAAACTGAATGAGCACAAGAAGAACTGTCCCACACATGATCTTGAGTTGGGAGCAATTATACATGCCTCAAAGATGTGGAGACACTATCTTCTAGGCAGGAGGTTCACATTGATGAGTGATCACAATGAGTTGAGGTATCTATTTGACCAACTAAATCTGAATGGTAGGCAGGCTCAGTGGTTGAGCACGATCATCGAGTTCGAATTTGAGATCAGATACATCAAAGTCAAGGAGAATAGAGTGGTAGATGCTCTCAGTAGACAGATACATGTACATTAATTGGCAGCTATGAGCTCATATGGGACAAATTTACGAGATAAGATCTTGCAGGCAGGATAACAGGATGTCAGGTATATGGAGATTGTGGATAGGTTGTGGGAGGGTGATAATGCAGGTATAGGTGATGGTATAGGAATAGGTACAGGTGCACAGGACTTGGACTATTGTCTTACAACAAATGGATTGGTCAAGTTCCAAGACAGGATATATGTACCGGATAACAGTGAGCTCAAGAAGGTGATCTTGAGGGAGTTTCATGTGAAACCTTATTCAGGTCACCCAAGTTATCATAAGACACTGACAATGGTGAAGAAGTATCACTATTCGCTGATTTTGAAGAGGGATGTAGCAGAGATTGTGTTTAAATTCTTTGATTGTCAACAAGTGAAGGCATAATGTAAGCATCCAAGTGGACTTCTACAACCGATTGTGATTCCATAATGGAAATGGGAGGTCACTTCCATAGACTTCATGACATGGTTGACAAAGACAACGAAGTAGCATGATTCCATCATGGTTATTGTGGACAGGTTAATAATTCCGATGAAGTCTACGTTCTCATCTAGTGATGTGGCACATGTATTCATCAGAGATGTGGCTAGACTACATGGTGTCCGGAAGAAGATTGTGTTAGACAGGGATTCAAAGTTCACTTCCAAGTTTTTGAAGGAGTTATTTGCAGGTTTTGTCATAGAGTTGGCCTTCAACACAACTTATCATCCATAGACAGATGGACAAACATAGATGGTCAACATGATATTGGAGGACATGTTGAGGATGTATGGATAAGGAAATTGGCAAAGGCATTAAAAAGGACAAAAGGAATTTTTGGGACATTTATTTATGAAAATAATAAAAATTAGGAGAAAATGGAGGTGAAAGGTCACAGGTTGCATGTGAGGAGGAAAATGAAGGAAAATAATGGAAAATGAAGAAAATAGAGGCTTCATTCATAAAAAGGCTTATGAGGATCAACTGGTAACCTTTTTTCAGTTCAATTTTGGAGCTCTCTCCCATTATTCTCTCTCTCTCATACTCTCAGATACATAGTGTTTTCTTGGAGCACTCTTGGAGGGTGTGGCATACTTGGATTATTGGAGTAAGAAGGCAAAGGAAGAGCAAGAAAGCGCGAGAAGGCATCGACATCAACAACTACATCAGATTTTCTTGCAGGTATCAAGTTTCATGTATGATTTCTTCGCTAGTTTTGGCATGCATGGCACATGCATGTGGTTTCTTGGTTGTGATCTATCATTAGCATGAAGGATTTCCTGGATCAACAGTGGATTTCCTAGCCTTTCCATTTCCTGGATAGCCACGGTGATTGTGGGTTTACTTTCATGGTTTATTTTGGTTGGTTCCCATGTTTCCTTAGCTTGGGGTGAGTTACTAGTTCTGGAAGCCTTGGTTGGACAAATGCTTTGGAAGCCCTGGAAGGATTTGATGGAGACCAATCTGATGATGGTTTTGTGATGTTCAACCATGAGGTGGAATCACTATTTGATGGGTTGAGGTGGATGGCCTCTAGAACCCTGGATGAGTTTTGATTGATTGTGTGAAATGAGTTCTGAAATTCATGCTTGGAATATGGCGCGGGGGTGAATGATTGAAGAGAGATTTGGCTCACCTATTCTATGGTCGGGTGGAACATGGAAATCCTGTCCTAGGTTTGGATTTTGCGTCATTAATGAATGGTTATTTATCTTTGTATTTATATGAGCATTTTGATGGATTATATGTGGTCTATATGACTGTACTTTCATGAGTATTTTCTGTTGCATTATGCTTGTTATGTTTGTGTTTTATGACAACATCCATGTGTGGCTCTCATCATGTTTTTACTTATAATTGAATGATCAATGTATCCATGACCTAATGGATGGAATGATAGTTGATGTGTTGAGGTACCAATGGTTCTTAACGATTCTCGGCTAAGTATGAGACCCCTATGCTCAAAACTGTGAATTACACCTATAGATTACACATTTTCAATATGTTTGACGAAATGCCTGTCATGGCTAGTTGGGGTCAAGTCAAGGTCTTGAACAAGTATTTTCTTTAGTACTGTCATTTACATGTTATCTTACTGATTTGAAGAGATGGATCACTTATGGGCAGTGACCTGGGCTATGAGCCTAGAAAAGTGGCTTAAATGTCGGGGTCACTAGCACAACACTGACAATTCCGATCCATAGTCGTAAGCAAGCAGGCTTGTGAGAGTGGCTTTAGGTTGATGACCACTACCTTGCCCATAGCATGAGAGTGACTATGGCCCAAGGGGCCTAAAACAACAGTGGGACCCAGGGACAGGCTGTCTGAGTGGTTGACTTGTCCTCTCAGGGTTCTATTAATGATATTGGATGCTTGTATGGTGTGTTTTCGTTGGTTCCACTTCCTTAATGTGACTTAGGAGGTAAAATCATATCATAGTGTCCTCTCATTGCATGTTTACCCTGACTGGTTGGTTGCTTGGGTAGATGTGGGAGAAGGGTGTTACAAGATTAGCAACAAGTAATCAAGCAAAGGAACTTGGACTTTGGCAAGGGCTCAGGTTGGCAAAAGCATAAGGAATTCCTCAGTTAATCGTCTTTGGAGACTCTCTTGTTAACATCCAAAAATGTTTTAACCAGTCCCAATGAAGGATTTAAATCTAAGGCCAATTGTGCAAAGAATTTATTTGATTTTGGATAAATTTGAATCTATAGATTTCTACCATATCAAGAGGGCGAATATTGTAGTGACAAATGTTGAAGCTAATATGGGCATCAATATGGAGCAAGGCGAAATAAGGGAGCATGAGACCACAATCAACACATGTCATATCAATGATTAATCATAATTTGAAGAAGAAATGGTCTCTCTGTCAGGCAATGGCGTCAAAGACTCTTCTAAGGATATATACTGAGTGTTTAATCAGGAAGTTGAGGGTATGATATCTAGGATTGGAGGGAAAATCATTTTTGAAGCTTGATCTCATTTCACTCTGGTCTCGGGCCATATGGAGGGCCTGAAGAAGGATGTTGAGAATGTTCAGGTGGATGTGGAAGTCATTTTAATAAAGATGGAGAACATGGGCATGAATGTGGAGAACTTTGAGCATAAGGTGGAGAATATGGTTGTTTCAGTGCTAAAAGAAGTCTTCAGCCTCAGTGATAGTGATGACCATGACTTTGGACTTGGCGAGAGAGGAGCTCTCTCTAAGGAACTTGTTGAATAGTTGGAGTTGCGACAGGAGAATGAACAAAAATAATTAGGCCAACAAGAGGAAGCAGACGTGCCAGACATGGAAGGAACAAGGCTACATGAAGCAAAATGATCTAGATAGTTAATTTTTAGAAATAGTTACTGAGTTGTGTTATAAAGCTCCACTACGCAGTATGTTTTCATATTGTCATGATGTTTTTCTCTTGTGAAAATCTTTTGTTTTAAATACTGCATCAAGCTATGTTATAAAGTTCCATGAGAAATATGTCTTATTTCAGCAGGTTGCTGAGGTATATGTGTGATTGAACACTGAGGACAGTGTCCCCCAATGGGGAGGGTTCTGTAACAACCCTGGTGAAAATTCCATATAATAAAAGTAAAAAACAATAACCACGATCGATGGGACACTTATTCCAACCTGAATGTTGGGAAAGACATCCTAGGGGGTGTTCATTTGGTTATTTATGGCTAAGGAAATTGGCAAAGGAAATGGCTCAGGCATTAAAAAGGCAAAAGGGCATTTTTGGCACATTTATTTATGAAAATAATGGAATTTAGGAGAAAAGGGAGGTGAAAGGTCAAAGGTTGCATGTGAGGAGGAAAACGAAGGAAAATAATGGAAAAGAAGAAAATAGAGGCCTCATTCATAAAATGGCTTATGAGGATCAACTTGTAACCTTTTGTCAATTCAGTGTTGGAGCTCTCTCTCATTATTCTCTCTCTCTCTTACTCTTGGATACTTAGAGTTTTCTTGGAGCACTCTTGGAGCGTGTGACATACTTGGATTCTTGGAGCAAGAAGGCAAAGGAAGAGTAGGAAAGCGCGAGAAGGCATCGCCATCAACAACTACATCGGATTTTCTTGTAGGTATCAAGTTGCATGTATGATTTCTTCACTAGTTCTGGCATGCATGTGGTTTCTTGGTTGTGATCTGTCAATGGCATGCAAGATTGCCTAGATCGACAGTGGATTGCCTAGCCTTGCCATTTTTTGGATAGACATGGTGATTGTGGGCTTACTTTCATGGTTTTTTTTTGTTGGTTCTCATGTTTCCTTTGCTTGGGTTAAGTTACTAGTTCTGGAAGCCTTGGTTCGACAAACGTTGTGGAATACCTCGAAGGCTGGGATGGAGATCAATCTCATGATGGTTTTGTGGTGTCTGACAGTGAGGTGGAATCACTATTTGATGGGTTGAGATGGATGGCCTCTGGAAGCCATAGATGAGTTTTGATTGATGTGTTCTATGAGATCCCACATTCATGCTTAGAATATGGCATGGGGGTGAATGGCTGAACAAAGATTTGGCTCAGCCATTATACGGTCGGGTAGCACATGGAAGTCCCATCCTAGGTTTGGATTTTTCATCATTAATGAATGGTTATTTCTCCTTGTATTTATATGAGCATTTTGATGGATTATATGTGGTCTATATGACTCTACTTTCATGAGTATTTTCTATTGCTAATATGCTGGTTATCTATGTGTTTTATGACAACAAGCATATGTGGCTCTCATCATGTTTTTACTTATAATTGAATGATCAATATATATATGACCTAATGGATGGAATGACAGTTGATGTGTTGAGGCATAAATGGTTCTTAGTGATTCTCAGCTAAGTATGAGACCCCTATGCTTAGAACTGTGAATTACACCTATAGATTACACTTTTGCAATATGTTTGATGAAATGCCTGCCATTGCTAGTTGGGGTCTAGTCCAAGTATTTGCTTTAGTGTTGTCATTTCCATGTTATCTTACTGATTTGAAGAGATGGATCACTTTTGGGCAATGACCTGGGCTTTGAGCCTAAAACAGTGGCTTAAATCCCAGGGTCGCTAGCACAACACTGACAATTTGGTCCATAATTGCTGGTAGGCAGGCACGTGAGAGCAACTTTAGGTTATTTACCTCTCCCTTGTCCATAACATGAGAGTGACTATGGCCCAAGAGATCTAAAACAACAGTGGGACCCAGGGACATGCTATCTGAGTTGCTGACTTGTCCTCTAAGGGTTCTGTTGGAGATATTGGAGGTCTGTATGGTGTGTTTCTATAGCTTCCACTTCTTTAATGTGACTTAGGAGGTTGAATCATATCATAGGGGCCTCTCGTCCCATGTTTACCCCGACTAGCCGGTTGCTTGGGTAGATGTGGGAGGAGGGTGTTACAAAGTGGTATGACAACATGGTTCACCCCTCAAACTGGATGGGTTATGTGTTGGTCGTGTATGCATGTCAGTTGCATGTGTGCCTCTCACACTTGCATTCCATGTGCTTGTTGCATTTGCATGATGTTTTTCATGGTGGTAGTGATGTATTCATGTGAAATTTGAGGCGTGCTTGGGGAATGCATCGTTGTGAGTGTATAAATGGTTACATGTCAATTTATGTCGCTTACATGTAGCGTTGCAGTATACTTGGTTACATTCTTGCATGTTTGGTTACATTCTTGTATGCTTGGTTTCATGTATCAATTTGTAGGTTTGATTTCAAATATTATTCATTCATGCTTGGTAATATGTATTTATGCATATATGTGGATGGTTATGTATCGCTTATGCATGTTCATGTTTGCGTGTGGTCAAGTGTATAGCGACGTAATGATGGTGGTTGTCATGCATGACGTCGTGGTGTGTGTTGGTTTTGAGGTCATTCATTGATGACTGGATCCTAGCTAGAATGAAAAATTACATGGTTATATGTTCATGTACTATTTTTATATATCGTTATGATTATGTTATGCATGTATCATGTTGATCTATTGATACTACAGACAAAGTATCCTCCCCTCGCTATACTAAGGTACGTTGGTTTATTGTGGTTTGGTTTAACTGACATGATATACCTTGTAGGAAGAAATATCAAATTTCTAGCAAGATTGTTGACTACAAAGACTCTCCCTATGAATCCGAAGAGCAGTATGGTGTTGGGAACTCTTCCAATTTCGCAGTAACACTGAGAAGCTTAAAGGAAGAGATAAGGAGTTGTAAGGCAGATAATGATCGAATCATACATACACAAGAAAAGTTATCAGAGGTAAATGCAGTCATACTCAGAGCTTTTCAAATTTACAATGGCAAGGGCCACTTCAGATCAATCATGAGCAGGAAGACAAAATTAATGGGGCATATGGAAGTAGATTGCATGGCGGTCACCGATCAAATAGAGAGGACACAATCCGCGATGGTAAATTGTTGGATACTCTAAAGAGGAGAAAGGATAGAAACATGTATGATTATAGTTTTGATTCAGATAGGCACTATGATCGTCATCGGTATCATCCTTACAAGAAGAGTGATAGGGGATACTTGTCGGATGAATTTAAGAAAGAAAATCCACCTACTTTTGATGGAGAGGTAAAGAGATCATAGGATGCAGAGGCTTGGTTACTTGATATGAATAAGTTCTTCAAGGTTCCTAACTACTTAGGGAACATGAAAGGTAGAGTGGCTACTTTCAGTCTTAAAGGTAAAGCAAACATTTGGTGGGAAGATGTGAAGAATGTCAGGGACATAAACAAGGAAGATTTGACTTGGAGTGAATTTGAATGGCTATTCAAGAAAAATTATCTATGAAAAAGTTACTTTGATGAGAGGCAAAAATAATTCTATGAACTAAAATGGGATCCATGACAAATGATGAGTACACCAGTAAGTTATTGGAACTGTTGAGGTAATTGCCTTACCTCAAGGAGGAGAAGGCTAAGATTCAAAGATTCAATAGTGGACTACCAGTTGCATTCAAAGATAGGGTTTAACTCGATGAGCCTAGATCATTGGAGGAGGCCATTCGAAAGCTAAATCATTGCTATGAACAATCGAGGCACAACACTAAGACTAAGCCAAGCTTGAGAGGTAATGTAAATAACAAAGGAAAATGGGACAAGAAGCGAGCAAGGCCACAAGATTTAGGTAACAAGGAGAATGTTGCACCACCTAAGAGTTTCAATGCATAAGATAGAAGATAGGGACATCGATCTAAAGAAAATAATAAGGATGGAGGTTTAAAGCCTATAGAATGTTGGACATGTGGCAAGGATCATCACATGAGAGATTGTCTGTAGAATCAAGGTGGTAGACCTTAGATATACAATGCACAAGAGGCACAAACTATTGGGGATGTTGGTAAGAGTATTCCACGTATCTATGCAGTCGTGGACAACAGGTAGGCATAACACCAGGCAACTATCATTGTGATGGATAGTAAGCTTTGTGATCAAGTTATTTCTATTTTGATTGACTGTGGATTTAATTATAGTTCTGTTAGTCCTAACTTGGTGAATAAGTGTGGTTTGAATAAGGAGTTGCAACATGGGTTTGGCAGGCTATTACAGGAGGTTCATCAGCAACTTCTCGTAGATTGCTTATCCCATTACGTCCTTGCAAAGGAAAGGTAAGAAGTTCGAATGGACAAAGGAGTGTGAGGCTAGTTTTTAGTAGCTCAAGAAGTTGTTAACACATGCACCAGTGTTGAAGATTACAGACCTAGATAGAGAATTTGTTGTGTGCATAGATGTGTGCAAGAGAGGACTTTGTGGAGTTGTTATGCAGGATGGATAGGTAGTATGCTATGAGTCATAGCAACTAAATGAGCACAAGAAGAACTGTCCCACACATGATCTTGAGTTGGCAACAATCATACATGCCTCGAAGATGTGGAGACAGTATCTTCTGGGTAGGAGGTTCACATTGATGAGTGATCACAGTGAGTTGAGGTATCTATTTGACAAACCAAATCTGAATGGTAGGTAGGCGCGGTGGTTGAGCATGATCATCGAGTTTGAAATTGAGATCAGATACATCAAAGGTAAGGAGAACAGAGTGGTAGATGCTCTCAGTAGACAGATACAGGTACATTACTTGGCAGCTATGAGCTCCTATGGGACAAATTTACAGGATAAGATCTTGCAGACAGGATAACAGGATGTCAGGCATATGGAGATTATGGATAGGTTGTAGGAGGGTGATAATACAAGTACAGGTGCATATGATGGTACAGGTACAGGTACAGGTGCACAGGACTTGGACTATTGTCTTACAACAAATGGATTGGTCAGGGTCCAAGACATGATATATGTACCGGATAAAAATGAGCTCAAGAAGGTGATCTTGAGGGAGTTTCATGCGAAACCTTATTCATGTAACCCAAGTAATCAGAAGACACTGACAACGGTGAAGAAGTATCACTATTCGCCAAATTTGAAGAGGGATGTAGCAGAGATTGTGTTTAAATGCTTTGATTTTCAGCAAGTGAAGGCATAATGTAAGCATCCAAGTGGACTTCTACAACTGATTGCGATTCTAGAATGGAAATGGGAGGTCATTTGCATGGACTTCATGACATGGTTGACAAAGACAACAAAGTAGCATGATTCCATCATGGTTGTTGTGGACAGGTTAATAAAGGTCGCACACTTCATTCCAATGAAGTTTACGTTCTCATCTAGTGATGTGGCACAGGTATTCATCAGAGATGTGGTTAGACTACATGGTGTTTAGAAGAAGATTGTGTTAGACATGGATTCGAATTTCACTTCCAAGTTTTGGAAGTAGTTATTTGCAGGTTTTGTCATAGAGTTGACCTTCAACACAACTTATCATCTGTAGACAGATGGACAAACATAGAGGGTCAACATGATATTGTAGGACATGTTGAGGATGTATGTGATGCATCGACAACAAAAGTGGAAAGAGTATCTCCTCTTGGTAGAGTTTGCATAAACAACATTTATCGGGAATCACTGAGGATGCATCCTTTTGAGGTGTTGTATGGGCGGAATTGTAACACTTCCCATTTGTTGGAGTGATACAATTAGCAGAGTATTGATTGGTCCAGATATGTTAGCAGACATGGAACAAGAAATGCAGGTAATCAAGAAGAATCTAAAAGTAGCACAGGATAGGTAGAAGAGTTATGTAGATAGGAACCGGTTGCTCAAGGAGTTCCAGGTTGGAGAATAGGTGTACTTGCACATTAAACAAAAGAATATATCCTTACGGATTGGCTCATGTGCCAAGCTGGCACCACGGTTTTGTGGACCCTTCAAAACTTTTAAGAGGATTGGGTGAGTAGCCTATCGACTAGCACTGCCTCCGACAATGAAAGGCCACAATGTTTTCCATGTATCCTTGCTTAAGAAGTATGTTAAGGATGTTGATCATGTAATGGACTGGTCTATATTGCAAGTGGAACCAGATGGATAATTCTAGCCGGAGCCTCAATGTATATTGCAGAAAAAGGTGCTCATGCTTCGGAACTAAGCAATCGAACAAGTTAAAGTGCAATGGAAACACTTTGGGCCCAATGAAGCTACATGGGAGATGGCGGATCAAATGCGGGCCACATATCCTTCCTTGTTTGTTGGTTGAGGCAAAGCAAATTTGATATGGTGGTTTAGTAGTTGCTTATGGTGGTTTGGTAGTTGCTTTAAGGTAGTTTAGTATTTTCTTATGATGACTTGGTATATGTTTCATGGTGGTTTAGTATTTGCTTTATGTTGGTTTAGTATATGCTTTCTGGTGATCGATATATTCTTTGCGATGGTTGATATATGCTATATGGTGTTTTCGTATGGTGCTTAGTATATTTTTTGACTTATGTTTTGGTATATGATTTGGCATATGTTTTGGTATCCATATTTTGATGATGTTGCTATATGTACACCCATGTATGGATGTAAATACTGTAATGAGCTACGTTATAAAGCTCCAATATGCAGTATGGGTGTCATTTTATTATGCTATCATGATGTTATTATATGATTTGGCACTCAACAATATGATCTTTGTAAATACCGTAATGAGCTATGTTATAAAGCTCCACTACGTGGTATGTTGTCATGTTGTCATGCTGTCATGATGCTTTTCTCTTGAGCAGATATTTCATTATAAATACTTCATTGAGCTGTGTTATAAAGCTCCATGAGTAGTATGTCTTCTTTCAACAAGTTGTTGAGGTATATGTGTGATTGAACAAAGAGGACGGTGTCCCCCAAGGGGGAGGGTTCTGTAACAACCCTGGTGAATATTACATGTAATAAAAGTAAAAAACAATAACCATCGTTGATGGGACACTTATTCCAAGATGAATGTTGGGAAGACATCCTATGGGGTGTTCATTTGGTTGTTTATGGATAAGGAAATTGGCAAAGGCAATGGCTAAGGCATTAAAAAGGCCAAAAGGCATTTTTGGGATAGTTATTTATGAAAATAATGAAAATTATGAGAAAATGGAGGTGAAAGGTTACAGGTTGCATGTCAGGAGGAAAATGAAGGAAAATAAAGGAAAATGAAGAAAATAGAGGCCTCATTCATAAAAAGGCTTATGAGGATCAACTGGTAACCTTTTGTCAGTTCAGTGTTGGAGCTCTCTCCAATTATTCTCTCTCTCTCATACTCTTGGATACATAGAGTTTTCTTGGATCACTATTAGAGGGTGTTGCATACTTGGATTATTGGAGCAAGGAGGCAAAGGAAGAGCAGGAAAGCGCGAGAAGGCATTGACATCAACAACTACATCAGATTTTCTTGCAGGTATCGAGTTTCATGTATGATTTCTTCGCTAGGTTTGGCATGCATGGCACATGCATGTGGTTTCTTTGTTGTGATCTATCATTGGCATGAAGGATTTCCTGGATCAAAAGTGTTGCCTAGCCTTGCCATTTCCTGGATAGCGACGGTGATCATGGGTTTACTTTCATGGTTTGTTTTGGTTGGTTCCCATGTTTCCTTAGCTTGGGTTGAGTTACTAGTTTTGGAAGCCTTGGTTGGACAAACGCTCTGGAAGCCTCGGAAGGATTCGATGGAGACCAATCTGATGATGGTTTTGTGATGTTCAACTGTGAGGTGGAACCAATATTTGATGGGTTGAGGTGGATGGCCTTTGGAACCATGGATGAGTTTTGATTGATTGTGTGATATGAGTTCCGAAATTCATGCTTGGAATATGGCACAGAGGTGAATGACTGAAGAGAGATTTGGCTCAACCATTCTATGGTCGGGTGGAATTTGGAAATCCCGTCTTGGGTTTGGATTTTGCATCATTAATGAATGGTTATTTCTCTTTGTATTTCTATGAGCATTTTGATGAATTATATGTGGTCTATATGACTGTACTTTCATGAGTATTTTCTGTTGCTATTATGCTTGTTATGTATGTGTTTTATGACAACAACCATGTGTGGCTCTCATCATGTTTTTACTTATAGTTGAATGATCAATGTATCTATTACCTAATGGATCGAATGTTAGTTGATGTGTGGAGGCACCAATGGTTCTTAGTGATTCTCGGCTAAGTATGAGACCCCTATGCTCAGAACTATGAATTACAGCTATAGATTACACATTTGCAATATGTTTGACGAAATGCCTGTCATGGCTAGTTGGGCTCAAGTCAAGGTCTTGAACAAGTATTTTCTTTAGTACTCTCATTTACATGTTATCTTACTGATTTGAAGAGATGGATCACTTATGGGCAGTGACCTGGGCTTTGAGCCTAAAAAAGTGGCTTAAATGTCGGGGTCACTGGCACAACACTAACAATTCTAGTCCATAGTTGTAAGCAGGCAGGCTTGTGAGAGTGACTTTAGGTTGATGGCCGCTACCTTGCCCATAGCATGAGAGTGACTATGGCCTAAGGGACCTAAAACAATAGTGGGACCCAGGGACAAGCTGTCTAAGTGGTTGACTTTTCCTATGAGGGTTCTGTTGATGATATTGGATGCTTGTATGGTGTGTTTCCGTCGGTTCCACTTCCTTAATGTGACTTATGAGGTAGAATCATATCATAGCAGCCTCTCATTGCATGTTTACCCCGACTGGTTGGTTGCTTGGGTAGATGTGGGAGGAGGGTGTTACAAGATTAGCAACAAATAATCAGGCAAAGGAACTTGAACTTTGGCAAGGGATCAAGTTGGCAGAAGCATAAGGAATTCCTCAGTTAAACATCTTTGGAGACTCTCTTATTAACATCTAAAAATGTTTTAACCAATCACAACAAAGGATTTAAATCTAAGGCTAATTGTGCAAATAATTTATCTGATTTTGGATAAATTTGAATCTATCGATTTCTACCATATCAAGAGGGCGAATAATGTAGTGACAAATGTCCAAGCTAATATGGGTATTACTATGGGGCAAGGCGAAATAAGGGAGCATGAGACCACAATCAACACATGTCCTGTCTCGTGATTAATCATAATTTGAAGAAGAAATGGCCTCCTCGTCAGCCAATGGTGTCAAAGGCTCTTCTAATGATATATACCATCTGTTTAAGCAGGAAGTTGAGGGTATGATACCTAGGATTGGAGGGAAAATCATTTTTGAAGCCTGGTCTCATTTCACTCTAGTCTCAGGCCATCTGGAGAGCCTGAAGAAGGATGTTGAGAATGTTCAGGTGGATGTGGAAGTCATTTTTAATAAATATGGAGAACATGGGCATGAAAGTGGAGAACTTAGAGCATAAGGTGGAGAACACAATTGTTTCAATGCTAAATGAAGGCTTCAGCCTCAATGATAGTGGTGACCATGACTTGGCACTTGGCGAGAGAGGAGCTCGCTCAAAGGAACTTGTTGAACAGTTGGAGATGCAACAGGAGAATGAACAAAAAGAATTAGGCCAACAAGAGGAAGCACACGTGCCAGACATGGAAGGAACTAGGCTACATGAAGCAAAAGGATCTAGATAGTTAATTTTTAAAAATAGTTATTATATGCTATGTAAGTTTGAAAAACTAAATGGGGTATTTTGGCGGAATTATAAAAGAAAAAGATTTAGAAAATCAGGAGAAGGCATATTTGAACATCCATAGACTCTGGTTAGAACATTTTTGGAGGGTTGTGGAAATGTTGTTACTTATGAATGTAATGATTCTGGCCAAAATCCAGATTGATAAATAGAAATATAACAATGGCTTCCTAAAGGCTCATACATATGTGGTGCACTACACCCCAAGGGTATACATCAACCTCTAAGGCGATATCTTCCACAAGCAAGGCTCCAAATCCAAGGGCACTCCATAAGGTGTGTCCAACACTCCTCCCACAAGCCTCCAAAAGTTCCATAAACCCTCATAAGCCATGTACTCCATCAGTCAACTTTGCTTACATGAACACTATCACAACCCATGCATTTTGGAGCCAACTCCAAGCGTCCATACAAGAATCCAAACTACCCTATGTTATATAGGGCCTGATGCTCTCCTCAAAGACATAAAATGATCCGACTCCTAAGTATAGTGTTCTCTAAGAAAACAACCCTCTCCATGTGGCCATTATGAAGGACATCACTAAATTGTCAAGGGAACTCCATCATCCTCAAGAAGAATGCCAAGTAAGTTCCCAACCAAGGTTAAGCAACTACTAAATAAGCCAGCCAATTCATCACAAACAACCTCTCATGTGCAAATCCATCATAGAACATGCAAGGGTTGATTGTACACCATGTACTCTAAATCTCATCCTCTCATGTGCAAATCCATCATAGAGCATGCAAGGGTTGATTGCACACCATGTGCTCTAAATCTCATGAAGCACTCTCAAACATGTTGTAAACACTTTTAAAAATAACCCTGCAAGCGAACATGGAACAAGATGTTGGATAAGACTTAAAATGTCTTAATTTCTAAGATAAATAATACAAAAACCATAAACCCAATTTTCATAAGATCTATAAAAAAACCAAACTTCATAATTTGTTACTCCATACAAATTAAAGAGAATTTAGAAAATTCATTTTCAAACTTCATAATTTGTTAATCCATACAAATTAAAGCGAATTTAGAAAATTCCTTTCCAAATAATTGTATTGAAAAAACAAGATTTTAAGCATAGAAAATTAATTTAAATTTATAAATTACATAAATCAAATTATTATTAATA